>JAPEVF010000056.1:49069-98148 GCA_029747585.1 Pleurotus djamor
GRMGRMGCCGTGGACGTCATAAGTRTCTATTCAAAACGACTTGACTGCTACAGTATACTGAACGCCCGAACATCCTTTGGTTSAGCTGAACGGGCAAACTGTCCGCCCATAATCCCGTAAATGAAACAGGGTCCAACGAGTTCATATTGATTATCTTCTCSTGGCCGCAGAACAAAGGGTGTTCTTCCGCCACGGATRACACAGATAACGTCRCCAGGGCGAGCATTATCGGGGGCAAAACCCATGGCACCAGTGCTRGTCAAAAYGAAGGCGCGTGAGTCCGTRTTCACCATGATACTGGTCGCCAACCGAGCTTGAATGTACGCGTTAGCTGTGAACTGAGCCACGGTCTTGGGTTCAGCGAACCCGGAGCGACCCATGAGYTCCYTGTAAGCATCGCCCAACGCCGACGGAGGCCTTTCGAACGAGTTGCTCGTTCTAAAGCGATCGAGTAACATAGTCCGCCAAAATGCTTCRCCCGAGTGACGAGCTTTATGCCAGGGCTGCATATATGCAGGAGGGTTTGGAGGTCTGAATGACGCAGCCATGTTTTCCCAATGCGTCAGCTTTCGCTTCAAAGTGTTGACCTGGGATATGCCGGAAAATGCGGCGAAGGCGGAAGGCGCTTCGCGATCCATCCAGACAGTCTCATGTTTCGTGGATATCTTGGAATCAGGAGGGAGGTCAGTGATGGCAATCTCGTCGAACAGTAGCCCTTGGACATGGATAATCTCTGAGTTCTCAGAGAAAGTCGCGCCGTGAGTGTAGTGTTCTCGCCACGGCCAGAACTTGAGTGTGCCCAAAGTACCAATGTTAGCATACCATGCATAATGCCAACCGGTCGTAACACTTTGAATGAACGTCTGGCTCTTGCGAAGAAGCAGCAATCCAACGTGGAACGGTATGAAGTAGGCCACTTCCGTGGTCATCCATTTGCTGATATCGATGAATGAGTTAGGATACATGGATCTGTTCATAAGGTAATCAGGGACATATCGGATTGTGGGTAATCGATAAAGAAGGACGTACACTTTATGAACAACACGAGGGGTGAGCTTAGCCCAAGTTTGGAATCCAGAGTCGGCACTGTAGCCCATGTTTGACATGTCGAACATGACTGGACCACCACAGGAAAAATCCGGAATCCAGGAAGGGAGCTTCATCGAAGTGCCATGCACCCTTGCGAAGGTAAATAATGTCAATGTGTTATCTTGTCCCAGAACGTGTACGGCAGCTTGCTTGAAYACATCGGCATCTGTGGTTGAATCCGAGTAATCAGGGATGATCTTGCCTTTATCTTCTTCGCGTACAAGACCAAGGACCGCGTATATTTTGTCGCGCTTGAGGGTTGAGTCGAAGGCCTGGGTAAGAAAAAGCCAGTTACTGAAGCTATTGGAACCAACGCTGGCTTTATTCCGCTTCGAGTAGGCGAACCAAGTATCGGAGAAGCTGCTGACGAAAGGGATCTTCGAAAGTCTATCGAACAATGGCTTCTCCTTCTGGAACTCCTGCTCATTTTGCCACACCCCCAGCACTCCGTAAAAGGGATTCCCGGGAGGGACAAAGTTCCACCGAACATGTTCGTTCAAGCCGTGAAAGCGTTGGCGAAGATGTTGTCGAAGTCTCTGTTCCTTTTTGACTAGATCAGTGAAAATTGACATGTCAACTTCTTGGTCCCCGCATTGGACGACGACCCGTCGGGACAGAAACACTTCCTGAACGATCCATATTCGCGCCCACCATGATCGAGCGAACAGAGCTTGAAGCGCAGACCATGGCGGAGAGACATCGCGAGATCGGAAGTTAGGCTTGTCAACATCAATATACCCAGACTGTCGGATGAAAGCCATCGCAGCATCACTACCATCTGCGCAAGGACCAAGCCAGACTTGGGTCTGTTTTGCGTGCGAATAGATGTCCCTCATCTTCTGAACCTGCTCAGCTTTCTCTTCGTGATCCTGCTGATTGATGCAAAGTGCATCCACCCACAGAACCCTCTCCTTCTCTTTTTGACGGAGGCATTCCAAGGCCCTGGCAAGATTGTACGTGACTTGGTATGGCATCCCATCAAGGAGGATGAATTCGTTTGATGGGCGAAAGTATTTCCAATATAGAGCTCGCAGGTATTGGAGGAGGCCTGTGATACTCCATAACGACTGGCTGCGTCGAATCGGTTCGCCCCATGTATAGGAAAGTGCCGTATACTCTGGCTTATCATCCAAGGAAACCACTCGCAGAGTGCAGTGCAATTCGCTTGAGGAGGTTGATTCGGATTCAGGACGTAAAGTTAACAGGCGGATCTCGTTCTTGTTAGGTTCTAGTGGATGGTATATGTGTTGCGCCGTGATGCGATTGGCTGGTCGTGAACCATCGTGCCCAAACCCAAGGAGTAGACGGGGTTGGGAGTACCGATGTATTTGTGAGTGGCTCTGGTAGGTTGATGACCCAGCGACGACAGCGATGGAGAATAATGCACGACGTGCCTGCATGAGCGTAGCCAGACGTCTCTGACAGCGTGGAGAGTGCTTGAAGCCATTCGGCGCTGGCTTTGGTCGATTAGGATCGTAAAAGTAAAGACACCGAAGTGTGAAGACCGCCTAACTTTTGAAATTCAGGGTCAGCCTCTGTCATTCAAAGTTGGTCCACCCACTTCCACAACGTCGAACACAACTTCCGTCACTTCTTGCTACCTAGGAAATATGGATTCAGCCTCAGTTTTGAAAGCATGATGCTGGTGGTACCCAAGACCAGCCTGACGCCAGAAGCACCGTCGGATATAACATCACCGTGTTATAATTCTGCGAACCAAGTGCCAGATACATGCATTGTCCAGAGGACCTCCTAGCATACGCGCTAACCTAAACCAAAGAATCAATCCGTCGTTCCCAACATGATACAGCGTGGTTCCACATACGGATGACTAGCACCTTGACTGATCTGGTTGTGGTGCGATGCGTACTACACCGAGTCCAAGAGACACCACAGATCTCGCTTATGAGACTAGTACAACGATTGTGACCATTTCGTTGCAAGTATTGTAAGTAAGTTCGCGAGTCGTTATGATTAACCCAGAGATGTGTTGACGCCGAACCGCCCTTGCCTCAGACTTATCCCGGGGTAAGTATAAAAGACTGTCGGGACCTCAGGTTCCCCAGCCAACTTTTTTCAAGCGATCTCAGTAAGCACATTCTCCCTCAGCCGCGACAAGCTTACTTACCATTCATTTGTCCTCCTGTAGGCTCGTCAAAGTCAGCCTATCATCAACAATGCGCGCCGCCTTGTTCCTCCTCGCTTTCGCCGTCGCCTTCGTCGCTGCACAGCGCCTGTTGAAGATGCCCCCGTTGAGGACGCTCCCGTTGATGATTCGTAAGGCTTCGTCATGTTGGTCACGTCCAAGAATATGCCCTGGTGCGCCCCTTTACAGTGCCTAATGGCTCTTCAGAGTAATTGAGAAGTTAGAACTCATTGGAGCATTATGGGAATTGTGGTCGATGCCCCTGAAACCGCAATCATTTGTATAAGCGTAAAGTCGAACCCAATCTAAGCCTGAATGCAAAACACATTTACTATATCTTCTGAGCATGATCTGAATGTACGTTTAGTCTAGTCTGGGTTCCTTCAATTTGCTTCCTTTACACGGCTGTGACACAACCACGTTCTTGTCCAGTAAATTTACTAGGAGCTTTGCAAAGGGGCACGTATAGAGTCCACTCCCTCGATGTTTTCGTTCTTCGATCCAAAACAACTTTGATGGTGACCAACCCGCCTTCTTTGCCTTGATTACCCGCTATGAACGTTCATGAGCATATTCGTTACCTGGAAGGCCTCGAATGTCGGCCAACCGGTCCTTAGAATGCTGCAAATTGAGCGCTGCTCCACTTTCGGCCATGTTCTTTCCCATCGCCCTACGAGGCCTGCCTTTGTCTGCTTGCTCGTTTGAACCCGGCCGCCTTCCTTGTGAACTCAACAGCAGCTCGTCAAATTACAACTCCTCCGATACATTACCAACCAAAACGCGCAGCGACTTGAAGTTCTGGCAGCAGGACAGCTGACCGGAGTCCGCAGCACCGTCACTACCCCAGAAACGGCTGTGTTCTCAAGTTATCACAGAAAGGAAAAGAAACTCACGAAAGCCACTTTGACCGTTCACCGGTTCTCAGTCCTGTCTTGATCCATCCTTATAATAAGCCCCTCGCCTCGTTTACAATGATCATCGATGAAAAGTCCATGTTGCAAGAACCTCCCCCCTATGTCCCACAAAGTAGACCCAGTAACGACAGTGTCATTCTCAATGCGAACCGCCCACCCAGACCAGCCGTCCACACCTCTCCATTTCCGCACCACCAGATTCGCCTAGGAAGACCCGCCCTCGACGCCCTCCCAGCTCACATTCTACTTCAAATCGTGTACATGACATTCCCTCAAACCCCCGGCGTAGACGAGGGGAGATTGGAAAGACAAAGGAAGACGTTGTACTGGCTGTCCATGTGTCTGCGCCTTGTGAATCGCTCGTTCTTCATCGGTGCGTCGATCCATTCATACTCGGAAGTAAATTCTAACAGTGCTTCTTTTGATCTGCGCTGCTGTAGCTTGCATGCATGTTCTTCGATCGACATACCTTCCAGCATATGACTCCCTCATACGCGCGCCCTATACCTCTGATCCTTTCCCACTTCCCTCTGCTTCTTCACCGGGGCATGCCCCTTCATACTCTTCATCTATGTCGCAACCCGAAGGCATACAAACGATTCAACGAGAAACTGCTGTCCTCGATCTATTTATTGCGGTCAAAGTCCGTGAAGACGTCTGGATGGACGATTCAGAGCTCCATCTGGAGCGCGAAGAAATGTTTAAAGATATATTCGACTTGCTGCAACCCCGTAGTAGATTGGAGGATTTGATTCGCGCGTATGGAACGAGGGAGGGAGTGATATCGGTTGCGCAGCCCGGGTCACATATCTCTACTCCCACTCCTACGAGGATGTCAGCTGGGTTCAACTTGAGAGGGGCATCGAAACGGTCCCCTCCATCTATCCCGTTCTCTGCGATAACTGCCTCGTTTTCCACACGCAAGGCGGGAGTTGTAATGACGGCATCCGGACGAATCAAGCGCACTATCGTCGAAGTTCCTCGGTCTCGGAATGAGCGGCTAGAAGTCGCTGCGAAGCGTCTCGTCAGCGAGCTGGTGGCCTGGGTGCAAGCAGGTGGAAGTGTATAACCCCGATCATTCTACTCTACAGATATATTCGGTCTTCTCTACGATTATAATGTTTGTTTCCTCGCTTTCATTGACATTTGTAATTGTTCTATTGCCTGCCCCGTGTACTTTCTTCTGTGCCTCCACAGGCTACACACGTTACATGTAGCTTATTATAAACTGCCCTTATATATATTCAATTGATAAATCCTTCGCCACACGCCCACAATATGGTTCAATCACTAACAGTAAGCGCTATGAATCTATTATGGGAACGTTTTGCTTCCAGGCCCGTTACTCTTATATTAAGCAGATGTCGCCATTTCATTTGGCTATGTTTGGCGCAACGCCCCTGTCTCAGATTTTGTCGACGATTATGAAGAACTTGACGGTTTTGCTCTTTTTCACGGAAAAACGAAAGGACGCTGCTGTACAGAGGTCAATTGAGTGACTTACACTCAAGCTGACACAGACAGACGTCGCCGTGAGCGAACATGACCTGGAGACGGGCGGTCGTCGCAACATCAGGATTCAGGGGGAAGCCAGGGGGAAACAGCGTGCCCTCTCCTGACGACCGGATCTCGCAGCCCTCGCGAATCCATTGGGAGCATTGAGCAAATGAGACCTTCTGTAAAAGCTTTGGTGATGATGCAGGTAGTCGTGTAAGCTGTCTGCTTGAGGGTGACTTCGGCCGGGGATCAGGTAGCCTCTCTAACATGTTGAATATGACCGCCACATCTGTTTCGCAGGTATGTACCATGTGCGTAGACGGCTCCCTGGATAAATTGCGTGGCTTTCGAGTTGACTGAGATACTTTCGATAGGTTGTAATAGGTTGTACGGCGCCAGCCACGGTGATATGCTTACGCTCTCATGCCTTGCTGATGCCCTGCGAGTTAGGAATCTCCTAATGTGACGACGGCAAGACAAGGACCCGCCGACCCGGCAATGGGCCTGCCTCCGATTGAGTATAACCGAAGAAACAGGAATCGGAACGTATGGTGAAGTTTTTATTTACTCCAGGAAGCCCTCGCTGGCTTTTTCAAGGGTCAAACTCAGAAGGGTTGCCGAAGGGAGCATCAGTACGTCTAACAGGCAGAAAGGTGATGCCCTTCTTTCATTGATGATAGCCCTGCAGCCTACCTCATACTCAGAGTCACCTTGGTCTATCAACGGTGTGTCACCGGTCACCAATGCTCTTGCTACTTCAAGTTTTCGGAAGGCGGCCAAATGATTTTTTCTGGGGAATGTGAAGCCTAACGAGCGTTCTTCGCGACTTCAACAATGATCATAGTAATATGGTTGCTGAGCCATTCTACGACGACTTGCGGTCGACAGAAAATTTGTGCTCCAAAGAGACAGGTCTGTGGGTAAATCCGTGCGCCAGATGACCGCTTTAAACTTTTCGATTGTTATCCAACGTGAAAAATCAAAGCAGTAACATCGTCGTTGTTATTCGAGTTGCATTGCGATATTTCGTTTCTACTGGAAGGAAGCCGGAGCGTAGCGAGGCNCCATCTTGTTGTCATAAATATTGTGCACTGAGAGATCGAGCGGAGGTAAACTTTCCGAGCACGACCATCACAACGCCCAAAATACTTATTCCGTGCGAATCACCTCCCATGATGACAAAGTATCTTTACCCACTTCTTCTGTTGTTACCGTTTCACTCGAATCAACAGAACATATGGCATCAGTAAATCTCAAACTCATCATCGTGATGAAGTTCATGGTGAATTATTACGCTGGAGTTGAAATGTGGATGTTGGCTGATCATCATTCGTGTCTACGCTACAGTATTAAAGTTATGACTATCAATTATACCGGGGAATCCAAGTCCGAGGTCGAAACGAGCGGAAGTCTATGAGGTAGACTTTGCTGTTGGTGTGCGAGCGAATCGGTTATCCACCATGACGGAAGATGGAGCCGTCGGGATCTGCTTCAGTTCTCTAAGTCGCTTGACGACACCCCGAGTTTGGAGAAGCCCGATCGTCTTCAATGGGCGCGTCCATCCCTTCGGCAGCATTTCCATCCCAAACCACTCTTCTATACGTTCCGACGGCACTCGTCCGTTGTTGTCTTGGAAGATCAGCCATGCCATGACGGACTCGGCGCAAGCAATTTCTTCATGGGTGCCGGTTAAAGGTCGGGGCAGGAGTGTTTCACGGTCGTGTCGGGCTCTGGCAAAGTCTGCCAAAACCAGACCGGAATTCGATGCACCATATGACGCCAATTTGCGGACAAGGGAGTCATCGACGGAGATGGGCGCTATTGTATCACCATCTTTCGCGTCTACGTGTACAAGAGACGCGTCGTGTTCGATCTTGTTGTGGGCTGCGAGCGCGTCCAGATCGAGTACTCTGCGGAACCCCTTCCAATGCCCGCAAAGTATCAACCCTGCAACAGCGAGAAGTGCCGCCAAGGGTATGGAGAGGTTGTACACCTCCCTCATCGCGTTGACGAGGGCGAAAAGGCCGATATCGTGACCGTCGCGTGGGCTAATAAGGACAGGAGAATGGTCAGCCGTTGTTTAGGGGCTCTCGGAAGGATGGAAGAAGCGACGTACATATACCCGTGATTGGCCATCGCGTTGAGCCCTGGGCAGGGTGATCGCTTGTAGCCCGGCTTCGGGGGCGAGTAGGTGTGATCGGAGGATTCTATCTTCGAGGAGGAGAGCATCGTGAATAAGATACGACTTCTAAGGGGAGTTCGAGGGGGGAGGGGAGGTTGGTTACTTAGCTTTCTCTGTAGCAATGAAGCTGCAACTTATATTCCCTTCCCAAAGGACCTTTTCCTTTTCCAGAATCACTTGAGGCGAGCAGGGCCGGGAGATCACCGCTTCCTTCTTGGTAGGGATGGAGATCAAGTTGATTGGGAAAGGAGTTAAGGTCAAGGGGTTTGAGTCAGACAAGACGTTAATTAGTTAGGCCAGTCCGAGAAGCTGTTTCCCAGTGTTGTCAACCTCGACACCGACATCTGCACTTTGGCCGTGGCGCATCGTGGATTGCATTTGTTAGATGATGCATAGTAGCAGATCTCTCTCAGGCTGTGGTTGCCAGGCACCGAACAACTTACTGAGCGAGCGATATCGCTTGGGTATCCTTCTGAACAGTGAAGCAATGATACGTAGCACCGCTATGTTTCGCGGAGTGTTTAGCTGATTGCGCGCTGTGCACCATCCGTTTCGGGGAGAGATAAGATCGTAAGATGGAAGAATCCTGATACGTACTACTTGACAACATATGAGCCGTACGTTTCCGTTTGGATTAAATCCCGCAACAAAGGCGTTCGGGAGGGCGGAGACTTGGCATATGTGTATTAGTGACTCGCCTTCGAGTTGGTCATCCAAGTGAGATGATAAATATATCGGGTATGATACTTAGGGAAGACTGACCATAAACAGAGTCGTGCTCCACGGAGCAACTTGAGTCAAGTTGACTCGTCACTCAAGTCCATAGGTTTGTAACCGAGAAAGTACTGGTACAGTAGGCATATGGAGCCTCGGAAGAGGCGTCGGTAGTCCCACTTTCGGGAAACGCTGAACAGCTCGTCTGCCATCACTATGGAAGGCGCACGGAAATGTTGCTACTTGGAGAGTTCTGCGTTTCGTATCGGGTTTGGAAGCGCACTTGGCTCCAAGTCTATTCAATACAGCTCCTCTGCCTTGGAGAAATATGTTGACTGCAGCCCACTAAAATGCAATGAGCCTTGTTCGGAATGGGGAGAAGATCAACAGATTCAACAGACCGGGAGGGATACCTCACTCGGGATGTATATTCAGGCTGTAGATATTATATATCGGAATTGTGTCCAACATTTTCGTTCTGAAGAGCATGAAGCAGTGGAGAAGTAAGTAGCTTTGGAAAAGTTTGAAGCCCCTATCGAGTTCACCGCACGTGGAGACTCAGCATTGTAGTCTCCGTGATCGCCCCTTCGTTCCCACTTTTTTCTTCGTTCCGCGACCACTCAACGTTCAACTTCGAGCAGTTTCTTCCGAGCAAAATGTTTTCAGCACGCTTCCAATCATTCGCAAAAGCTTTCTCGCAATCTGCATGCCGCTCGCTTTCAACACAGTCAGCGCGCTCCGCGTCACTCCAATTTTCACGGTTCGCGTCGAAGCCAGTTTCCGTTTTCTCTGTTCCGGCTCGGGGTTTCTTGACTTCGTCAGTTGCACGGGATGATTCCCGAAATTATGCACGGAGACAGCCATCAGAGCCGAGCGAACCGTCGGATACCTTGTTCATCGCGAACTTGCCGTTCATTGCCGAGGAAGACGATGTACGGTTGGCGTTTGAGAAGTATGGACCGATTGAACAGGTCCGTGTCAGTAAGTCACTCTAACTGCTCTGAAAAATGTGCCGTAGTAACCAGTTCGTTCTTGTTCTTTCTTAACCTGTTAGGTGTCGGACATGACGGACGGAGCAAAGGTTCCGCGTTGATTACTTTTGGCTCGAACGAAGCGGCTTCAAGTGCCATGGAGGCATCTAATGAGTCACCCATTTACATTTTCGACCGACCAACACGCGTGGAATTCGCGCGTAGTCGACCTGGACGAGCTCCAGCCCCTCCATCGGAGAGGCTCTACGTCCGTGACTGGCAAGGAGGCGAAAACGAACTCCGGGCTATCTTTGGAGATTTTGAAGACTCCATTGACCACATTTACTTCGGTACGCAGTGAACCCATGGGCGCATACTTCTCCATCGATACTGACTATTTATCTCTTACCCCCTCCCCTCTTTGGAATCTAGCCAAGGACAAAGAAACTGGGGGAAGGTCGGGCAATGTGTTCGTCAATTTCACGTCCACAGAGGCTGCGACAGAGGCCCTTGAATCAGTCGTTGGAAGCTCTACTCCAGATGGTCAGCCTCTGATGGTCTTTTTCGCTCGCCCGCGAACACAACGAGGAGACGGTGGCGACAGGGATCACAGGCCTCAACGGAGGCAAGGAGGTGGAGGAGGCCGTGGCCAACGCAGATCATATTCAAGGTATGATTGATCACAAAGGGGTATTATTTCGGTGATAGAACCGGAAGTCTACGTCACACCTTCCACAAAAGCATGTCTACCTTAGTCTCTAGTCATTCATGGCTGCGAGGTAGCTCTGATATCATTTGCGTATTTAAGTAATGGTCATAATGGTTAGAGGACAATAATTGAATGCACGAACCTCTCGCTCTTCCAGAAACTGAAGATATGTTAGCGCGATGGCTATCCAGAAACCTGTGTCAATGCCAAGTGCGCGACTTTCTTCGATATCGAGTTCCAAGAGACCCGTTATTGAACCGACAGTGAGAACCGGTGTATGGTCATGAAAGGTGAGCAACGGAGAGGTAACCAAGCTGTCCATCGTCAGAGCAGAGGATGGAAGGGCGGGCGTGGCTGTGGGTAGTTTGCGACTTTGTTCTGACTCACTCGCGTACGGCGGGGGCGGTGATAGAGGGAGACCCTTCGAAGAAAGCGTACGCGCCAACGTGAACGAATTCGAATGATGCGGTGAATGATGTTTGAGAAACGAAAAGGCCCTGGAGATGAAGGAACGCGGTTGACTCTCCACAACCGATGGGGCTGAACTAAGCGGTGCTAAGATGAAATCAGTGATTTGCGTCAGCGGGGGCTTGGCTTTCGACGACAGTTTGGATGTCGCCTGATGCAAAGAGTCGATGTTGATGTCTGATATGTCGCCCGTGGGAGAAGGAGGGTCTATCGTGACAACGACTGGGGGCGGTGTGGGAGGGTAAGAATGGATGCTGGCGGCATCTGTTGAGGCTCTGGGCATCGTCAAATTCATTGTTGATTGGATAGCATTCGTTCTTGAGCTGAATTTCAAGGCGCCTTCGAGGTGGTGCGGTGTGTCGGGCAGTACGGGCGTGATAGGTATGAATACGCCTGGAGGGAACGTCGGAGAACGGACGCGTATGTACCAGCCCCGTTTCGGACGGTGAATTGTCCAGCAGATTGTCGAAGTAGGATTATGCTGGAATATGGAATGAGCACGCGGGTTGCAGTATTTCCATTTCACAGTTGCCTTACCACAATATGCTCCACGATTTCTTCATCGCTTAGAAACCTTTCCTTCAATTAGCTATTCAACAAAATAGCCTAGGGCAGGGCATGGATCATAATGCACCTTGAACCATATGACCTGGTCTGAGCCTTCTGCAGAAACATTGATTCTCATGTCCTGTAGAACATCAGAGCTGTGAAGTCATAAATTTCCATCAGTTCGGGTCGTCCAGTATGAATTCAACAGCTAGCGTACCTTTGTACGGTAAACTTGGCGACGGCCCTCGTAGGCGGTATATGGATTGGAAGCACCGATGCTGCCTGCATGATAGGAGACCAAGTCCTGACAATTCCTGGAATGGATTTCTAAGCCCAGTTGTATGTAGAATGGATGTCTCTTGTACAGTGTACATGTAGAGAATGAAGACAATTGTAGAGCCGCGGTCTCAACCACGAGATGGTGGTTTGAGGCGAAGTTGTGCGCTTAACCAGCGCCATGCCTCCTGGTCCCGCCTTCAATGTCCTCTGTGTCGTATCTGCTTTTACAAACGTTCTATCTCATGCTGCGAGAATCAGGGCAGCCCAAATAGCTCAACAGAATGCCTCTGTGACCCTGGTTAGAACTACCAAGGACCATGGTCATCCTCCAGGTATTCAACGGCACACTCCGAACGTCCATGAACAGAGAAATATACCCATGTTATCTGAAGATGACACCGAAATGTCAACAAAAANGTGGCTCGGAGGCTGAGCTCAAGCCCCCATTGGAGGTGAGTGACCGCTTTGTTCAGTGTTCGTCCCGGGTTTTCTGACGGTCTTAGGTTGGTTTTAGACAGGGAATTTGCGGCTAGACCACATACAAACAAGTCAGGTCAACGCGTTACATTTTGAACCGTCGGATGACGCGTTAATCACGTCTTTGACGAGTCCCGCGAAGGGGGTGAGTCGTGATCTTACGCTGGTATGCTTCAAGGCTTCATAGAACGGATAGGAACCTGCGCCGCGAGAAGAATCACAGAAACCATCTTCGCCTGAATTGCAAGACCTGATATATCAGAAAATATATAATAATCCTTCGCCAGATACGCCAATACGGCAAGAGTCAACTTCCCATGACAATGCGCTTTCATCCGAAGCCGAMGTGGTTGCGCCGACGCGAACTTTACGCGCCTCTCGTGTACCTTCATCTCGCATCGGTCGTCTGTTTCACTATGGAGGTGAGGTCTGTACMAATAACTCTGCGTGGACGCACTTGTTCACACTTTCTAGGCCTGGCTGCATCGTTAGGCTAYGGGGCTGCATCMGAGATGATACARCGRAGCACTGGCCTMTCTTCACAGTCTTCTTCCCCCGTAATGATGACCGAAGCCAATATCCACCGGCTAGTATCTAAATTGCTGAAGATGCGCGGCGCCGCATTGAAACTTGGCCAGTTTATGAGCATTCAAGGTATTTCAACTCACCGTGGTTGGAAAGCCTATTGTTGCAAGCTGAACTTGGTTCCAGACACGCACGTTTTACCACCTGCCGTAGACAAGATATTCCGCATGGTCCAAGATAGCGCGCATTACATGCCCGACTGGCAAATGGAGGTCAGTTCCCAAAAANGGTTCATGCCTCGCTACCTAACCTACCTCTCCATCAGCAAGTGCTATCCACTTCACTAGGCGAGGACTGGATGTCCCACTTCGATTCGTTCGATCGGATACCCTTCGCCGCAGCGTCGATCGGACAAGTCCACAAAGCCGTTCTCTCGGCGTCGCATTCGCCCACAGGTCGACCGGAAGAGGTTGCTGTGAAAGTGCAGTTTCCTAATATTGTYGACTCTATCGAGAGTGATATTGGGTATATAAAGCTGCTGTTGACGGCGGGGAGTCTGTTGCCCAAGGGGCTCTTCCTTGAYCGGACTATCCATGTACGCCAACTGCTTCCCCTTGTGATATAATTCCTGACTGGGTCCTAGGTGATGAAGGAGGAACTAAGAGACGAATGTGATTATACCCGAGAGGCGTCCTTCCTTCGTCGCTTTGGGTCTCCTGAGTTCCTTGGAAATGACGCGAGATTTAAGGTCCCATGGGTGTGGGACGGGAGTACAAGCCAGGTTCTCGTTATGGAACGCGTTTACGGCGTAAACRTCGGAGAGATCACCCATCAGAATGTGGTGGATAGTCTRTCGCAGTCGGAAAGAAACGCTGTGAGTGAGATCAAAGTTYCTACACATATATCTGAACTCTGACCTTGGTCCCTTCAGATAGCTAGCAGCATCCTTCAGCTCTGTCTCCGTGAACTCTTTGACTTCAGACTGATGCAGACTGATCCCAACTGGACGAATTTCCTCTGGAATGCAAAGACACGGCAGGTTGGTGATGCCTTCCACTTTGTACTCAACCCAGTCTTCAATTGCCCCCCAAACAGATCGAGTTGGTCGACTTTGGTGCTACTCGAGAGTACACCAAWGAGTTCATGGACAACTGGCTACACCTCCTGCAATCCGCTATATCAGAGGACCGCAATGCCTGTATAGAATGGAGCATCAAGTTGGGGTACCTTACCGGTGAAGAAAACGACGCACGTTCACCCTGTTCCATCACTCTGTTCCCCAAGCTCATGTATTACTTCCTTAGCTCATGCTCGACTCACATGTCAGATCTATGACACTCCTCGCAGCGCCATTCCGACCATCGACCGCCCAACCTTTCGCCTTCGGTCCTGGATCAGCTTGGACGGAGATAACAGCCAACATACGCGCTGAGATTCCGGTGATGCTGCAGCATCGCTTGACCCCGCCGCCGCGCGAGACRTACAGCCTCAACAGGTCGGTTACATCTTGTTTTATWATGAATTTGTTGCTGATGCCGCGTTCTTACCGTTATTGATAGAAAATTAAGCGGGTCCTTCCTCCTTGCGGCACGTCTGGGAGCTCAATTTGATACGCGCGCTTTGTGGGAAGACGTTGTCAAGAACTACCAATTCACCCCGCCCACACAATGAACTTTTGAAACGTTGAGACACAAGACAACAACAACCCATTAGGTAGATTAACCAAAAGATATGTTAGGACACGCGTCTAGGCTCTAATTTTACGAAAGAACACCACTCTAGAAGCATACACTAACACTGAAATGAGCATGTAGATGATTGCCATGTCCGAAGTCATAAACCGGCGTCAGAGAACGGGGTGTGTACCTCAATCCTTCTTCTCAGCCCGCTTGGCATAGATCATGTCGGTGAAAGGACTACAGGAGCGCGTCAGTAACGGCACCCTGCGATAACAAACGGCAAGCACGTACCCTTCAAATCTCAGGGCGATGATGTAACCGATGTAGACGTAGAGAGTGATGAGAAGGCCGGCGGGGCGTTCAAACCTAAGCATAGAGCAATGAGACCCGAACACAGGAAGGTGATGAAGAGAAATAGGCTGACCATAAAGCAGTAGCCGCGAAACTGAGGGTACTTCCAACATACATAGGGTCACGAAGAACGTTGAAGGGAAATCTTCACATGTTCGTTAGCCGAATCGCGCGTGTCCCAGAAAAGGACGGTACTCACCCCTCAACACGGTGGTCCATCAAGATACCAAAGTAGTCTCCGAGGAACGTCCCCGTGATGCCCAAAGACCACGTTGAAGTGATCACGAAAAGTTGGCCAAGTCCGAACATAATCGCTGGGACCAGGGTAGCGTAACGTTCTGGCAAAATGGCCATTTTGGGTTGCTCTTCCAACGCCTTATGGTAGCTATTCCATTGTCAGGATCCTGGAATACGAAGAAGAGGTATGATAGAAGCGAAGACGTACAGGGAGTCCCGAAGGAGCCCAAACGTGAAAATCATAAAAGCGAGGAAGTAGCATCCCTTGTAAGGATCTCCACCGAAAATTCGCGTGATAGTTTTCTTCCTGTATTCTAAGAAAGCATCTCGTCAGCGTAGTTCTGTGCGAATGGCAAGTTGACACAGAGAAAAACGCGTGTATAGCGTATTTCCGGGAGCAAAAAAANTGGGTGAAAGAAAAACATACCATTTCTAGCGACAATGTTCCAAACAGTAGGATTGAAGGCGATAGAGAAGAGAGAAAGGTAAAGCGAAGGCTTTGATGTGTCCACGATATGGGAGATGGCGTCCATGGTGACCGAGGGTAGTGGGTGCACGAAAGGAAAACAGAGGAACGTGTCCACAAGTTTGTTTTTGGGACCGAAGTACGATTTTGGGCGCTTAGACTCGGGACGACACACCGACCCACCTCATGTTCAAGTCCCTTCACCACTGGCAACGCGTGCGTGGCGCGTAAAAAATCTCTGAAAAGCTTGCGGAGAGTGATTATAAGTCCGTGAGCTCAAAACTTTGCTATAAAATGGTTTACCCCGCTGACTGACCCTGATATATAGGACGTGCAAACTTGGACGTGATCACCTATGAAGTTTGTCGTACAGAACAATTCACCTCCTACTTTTTCTCCGCCGCTGATATAAAGCGTGGATTAATGGAGAACTCATGTGGTTGAGGCCATGTTCTTATGTCGCTCATTGCGATTATCTTGAAGAAGCAATGAAGCTCGCTTCATCGTCAACCGTGCCACCTCGTACTAGACTGAGCGCGGGGAGAGGTATAGGAACCTTCCGTTCCAAAGCATGAATCTTGTAAGTAACTGGCTGACGGAAACTGGAGAACCTCATTGTTCGCTCCTCACAGTGACACCGTGGGTCATGACCAGGAGCCACGCCTCTAGGCTTCACAAACTTTCCAGCGAAGAGAAGTATACTAGAGCCTTAACCTATGGGCCATTGCGCATAATGTAGCTTCTGGCCATCCACTATCGAGTACATGGAGTAACCTTGATAACATCCGGATCTCCTCTGGTAAACCGCGATCACAGCGAGAACAGGACGCATGCGCCCGACTGGCGTCACATAGTCCCACACGGGATCTCAACCACCTACACTTTATCCTTTGAAAGTGAAACGAAACCAGTCGTAAATACAACTCGTCACTCGTATCAGTACTTCGAAGCTAGCCCTCTAAATTAATTTTGACAGACCTCATGAAGACTTGACAGGCCAAGTTGAAATTCTTCAAGCTCAGCGTCTTATGGCTGAAACCCCCAACAATCTGTGGAACCGAGGAGAGCCGCGATTAAAATATCCGCTATTCTCACGAATGAGAGGGCGTAGCGTGACAATCACCTTGGAAGCTTGTCGCTAGTATGATTCATTGACTGAGAAAGTCTGAGAGCAGCTTCTGATAATTTTCCGAATAGAATCATACTCTGCTACTACGTAAGGCCCTGAGGGGGTTTGCTCCGCTGGCCAGCCAAACATCTCTCCTCATCACTCTGGATGCAATCAAGCCCTGATTCCCTGCCTGAGCCAGAATCGAAACGGCGGACGCTGTCCAATCACTACTTTGCCCCCTTATCTGTGTTGCGCCCCAGCCACACGGGTTCCTTCTTCATTTTGACCACCAAGAGTGAGCAGAAGCCTCCTGCTCACATTACTTGTGCTGACAGGATGCAGTGGTACTTGCTACATCGAAGCCTGTCTCAACCTCAACTTCACAAACCCACATATCACTGCCCACTCTTGCCCCTGAAATATCAAGAAAAAAAACCACTCTCGACCCCCTACCTATATCCTTGTGCCTGTGCAACCCGAACCAGTAATGGTTGGCCTCAACGTAATCAAGCTGTGCAGGAAACTGGACCATCAACCGGGAAGTAAGTCGTGGGAATGGGACCCTTGGACTGTATGTGCTTTGTCAACTCCGTTCGCGGACAACCCGACATCTTGTCAGCGTCCGAGTCGCAACCATGGTCGAGTCACTTTTGCAATCCACAGTCAGCCGTACACTATAAAATATGTTTATATCCAGAATGACTGACCTCCATACCAGTTCCACCGCATTCACGCACCATGTCTCCCCTTGAACACAAACTATTCCAACCCTTTCAAGTCGGTCGCATTCGCCTCGAGCACCGAATTGTGCTTGCGCCTCTAACACGCTTGAGAGCTACCCAAGCCAACGCACCGATAATGCCTCTCGTTGCGGAATATTATGCTCAGCGTGCCAGCACCCCAGGTACACTTCTGATCTCCGAAGCGACCTATGTCGCCCGCGAAGCTGGGGGCTACGCCAACGTTCCTGGTATTTGGTCTGAAGAGCAAATCCGCGCATGGAAAGAGGTACGGTCTGAGACGATTGCTACATCTAAGCATTGACTAACGTATTTAAAAGATAGTCGATGGTGTACATGCTCGTGGATCCTATATTTATATGCAAATATGGGCACTTGGGCGTACAGCTTCTACAGAGCTCCTGAACGCCCAGGGCTTACCTTATGTTGCCCCATCAAGCATACCATTAAACTCCCGGCTCGATCAACCCCCTCCTCGCCCCCTCGGCGTGGATGAAATCCAAGAACTCGTTCACCTTTTCGCGAAGGCCGCTTCCAACGCCGTGCACCTCGCCGGATTCGATGGGGTCGAGCTCCATGGAGCTCACGGATATCTCATTGATCAGTTTCTGCAAGACGTTAGCAACAAACGAACCGACGAATATGGTGGTAGCCCTCAAAATCGATGTCGCTTTCCCTTGGAAGTCGTGGAAGCCGTTACCAAAGAAATAGGACAAGATAGGACTGCGATACGAATCAGTCCTTGGAGCCAATTTCAGGACATGCGAATGGTGGATCCTCGTCCGACATTCTCGTATCTTGTGTCCCAGCTAAGACAACGCTTTCCCAACCTGGCTTACCTCCATGTCACTGAGCCACGAATATCTGATGGAATAGCCGAGGTTGAGTTCGAGGTCACCGATGAAGAGAATGACTTTCTTCGGGATATCTGGGGAGACAGGCCGTTCCTCAGCGCAGGTGGTTATACTCGCGAGCGTGCCCTCAAAGCCGCTGACGATGGGCTTCTTGTCGCCGTAGGAAGGCATTTTCTTGCCAATGTAAGTCCCTTCGGCTGACTGAATTGTTGAAGTTGATCTCACTTTCATTTATTTAGCCTGATTTACCGCATCGCTGGAAAGAAGACCTACCGCTGAATAAGTATGATCGCCCAACATTTTATGTTCCCGGTGACGCCAGTGGGTTGGGTTACACAGAT
This sequence comes from Pleurotus djamor, assembly GCA_029747585.1. Classification (NCBI taxonomy): domain Eukaryota; kingdom Fungi; phylum Basidiomycota; class Agaricomycetes; order Agaricales; family Pleurotaceae; genus Pleurotus; species Pleurotus djamor. The sequence goes on from JAPEVF010000056.1 coordinate 67,369, forward strand.
TATCCGTTTACCTCAAGAACATAAATAGGGCTTATATTATAGCAAGGACCTATGCATAAAAATTCGGGGCATGGGCTATGAATCCTTCGTAGTGTTCGGTGTATAGCATTACTTCTGAAAAGTCGGTAGTTCGCTTGAGCTTCAAATCGAAAGGAAGCGAGCAGGGGCAAACGCGGCGTGACTTACCCAAAGTTATGCTAGCTTGTATGTGCAACACGTTCCAGTCTGTCATGAGCTCATGGTGTGCGAATCGAAGGACCCGGACTGGATAAGATTCAGCAGAGCCAACTAGATTAGGCTGTAGACTGACCGACTAAGTCTGGGAAATGGTGGTTCTGGTCGAGGAGGTGACCACTCTATAGTCTGTGCTTCTAGATCAAGAAGTCCTTCGCATTTCAGCATTTTGCGACTGGCAGCGTGGTGGTCACTGACGTGTACTCTGAAGGTGGCATCAGTTTAAATACCACATGTTGAAATGCGAGATTGCTTCCAGCACCCAACTTGCGCGCTGAACAAACATCGAGTAAGCAATCCTGCCACCACCAATTTCCCTGACTTACAGTGATACCAACTCGTAGGAACCGTCATCGACAAATATGCAGGTCTTCGCCGCCGTCTTGCTTACCATCTCGGCTATGATGTTTGAGGTTGCCAACGCCGTACCACTAGAAGATTTGTGGCCTGGCCCATTGGGGACTAGCAGTGCAGCCGCAGACAAAAGCAGCGGAGAAAACGTAGGACAGGGACAGGGACCCGGTTTGATCATCAAACAAGCTCGAGTAATGTAGCAAGTACTACTAGTAGGCGAAGGCTTTGCGAAGGCTTTCCTAATGTGTAGAATAATTCAACTGGGGTTGCATCACGTCGTAGTGACGGTCAAAGCCAAGAAATTGAGAGCCCTATCTGTGCGATCAAGATGATGCATACTAGATGGGACGGTCCGGAAGGCCTCAAGAAATGCGACAGAAAACAAAAAGCATAGAACCAGGGCCTAGGAGAGGAATGACAGGGGTATCCAACACTCTTCGCGAGTTGCAGTGATGGGAAATCCTCTTTATATTTGTGTATCTGGAAGGCGAGTGCGAGCTGTCTGGTGTGATGTAGAATTATATGCTACAGGCGTAAAAATAGTGAGAAAAAGAGTAGGGAGAACCACGTAAGATGACGACGAAACAAATAATCGACGAGACCCCTAAGTCCATAAATGCAGTACGAACCAGCCTGAGATGTGGTACAAAATCTGGGAGAACTTAATCCTTGTTGATTAAAGCTGTTGAGATTGAATTATGGTCAGTGGGTAAGCCCAACAGTGAAGAGAAGTCATACCTTCATGTATCCAATCTTGATGTTCAGTATGAAGATCGATGATTCGTTGCGCCTGCTGGGGGCTACGTTCGAAGAGGAGATTTGCAGCTTCGGAATTCGCGGTTACGAAATCGCAAATTTTGATAAGGGTCTTGGCCACAATGACAATTGGGTCCCTCCGACTTTTGTCTTGGATGAGGTATTGTATATCGTCGTGAAGAGGGAGGGTAGGATGGCCTTGATTCTGACTTTGAATGATGAAGTCTGTAATGCGATCGGCAAAGAAGTTGAAGAGGTATTCAAAGTCAGCAGGAACCCCAGAGACCTTGGATAAGGAGGTCTGAACGACAACGACGTGGATGCAGAGCGATACCAAGACAAAAGAAAACTGAGATTGTTGCTGAGACTCGAGTCGGTTAAGAAGTATGACCTTCTGCATGGCTATGTGAACTAGTTCGCTGAAGACGGAATCTTCGCCGAATGAAGTGACGTTCAGGCCTTCATTGAGTATAAGGAAAAGGATGGAAAATATGTTGTTATACGTGGTCGTGGCATGGTGTTTGACTCTGACAATATCTGTGGAGACGTGATCCTTGTGTAGGTTCCAATGGTCGATGAATATAGTTAGAAGCTCGTCGTAAGTGTCTTGCTTCGCGAGAATGAGGTGTTGGAAGTGACGGCCAGCGATGTGTGTGATCGATTGGTAAGGCTTCCAGGTAAGGTTAAGAGTCTGGCAGCAAACGGTGAGTGCATGTTGAGGGTGGATTCGTATGCGGCTTATGGCTAGGTAACATAACCTCTCCGTATAAGCGATGTGAGCTTGGCCAGAAATATTGGTAGACATTCTGAAAACTTCATCCACTTTGAAAATCTCGTCCCGGGCCAACAATTTACCTGCAACCCAATCAATGGCGCCTTTCCATATTGGTTCAGGCAGCTCGTTTCTGTCATTGTCCCAGAACAAGACGCCAAGTAGGAAAGCCATGAGATTCCCAGTGGAGTCCAAGCCACGGAACACCGATTCTAGTTGAGCGTAGGGGCTAGACATACTAGCTCGTTTCGAAGACGTGATGTTCGAGAGGGACGCGAGAATCAGGGTTTGGATATACTCAGTGAATGGGCGGAAATCGCCATGGACCGCTGGGAGCCACTGGAGTGCATGGGCACTCAGCAACATGAGCTGCGTCTGCGTGCTTGGCCCTGTTGGCGCTGAACCTTGGTTGTTGAAAAGGATCTCGCAGCTAATATTTTTCATGGCGGTCTTCGTCCAGCAATGAGATATCAAGCGAGCTGAGGCCGTGAGTATATAAAGCGTCCCCTTCTGGCGTAGTTGAGCTGGAGTTGAATCGACGAACGCTTTGGCTAAAGTGGTGCAAGTATCCATTATATCGCTGGGTTCCAAGTCCGCTGGAAATACCAGAGTGAGAGATCCACCTGTTGATTCAAAAGCACATCAAAGATAGATGCTCACTGAGAGTAATATAGTGTACCAGGACAATGGCAATAGATGCACAAAGTGTGGGAGTGGGATCGTCCTGACTACAGGGGACGGAAAGCAGCCGGGGGTTTCGCTTTGTGCAACCCACTAGAGCATTCAAGAGCGCTTTACCTTCCTCAGGGCGGAACGGCAATCCTCCAATGGTGGAAGTATGTCTCTGGTATAACGAAAGAGCAACCGTTATGTTGGACCGTATGCTTGCTTCGGGAGAAAGTAGATGGCACATGGTGGAGTAAATCTTAGGACTTTTTGAAATGTATGGGTGCTTGAAAATACTTTCAAGGGCTCCGGCCGCAGAATCGAGAAGAGGGTCCTCGTAAGTTTTGCATATAACTTTGTTGAAGGCATCGAGATCCTTCATTTGCGTGTTCATATCGTTGATTGAAAACTCGCTGACGATGTCGGATGCAGGGCGGTCGGAAGACAGGAAAGCCGCCCGGCGGAAATTTCGCGTCCATTCGCGCAGGAATGGAAGCTTAATCTTGAATGGCGAGGAGTGGGGATGTAATGTACCGTGTACCACGGCTGCAAACCCAGCCCCAACGGCGAGGGTGACGATGAGACATCCAAGGACCGACATGATGACCAAAGCGATGTTGAGTTGCTCCAGATCGGTAGCGCTGCTGATCATTGCATCCAGGAGCCCAACCATAAAGAGGGCTACTGGTAGGATGAGATTGAGCGGTAACCAACTCATCAAAGGGCCAAACGTCTTTTGGGCGTTCGGCCATCTTTGGTAAAGATCGATAACCTTTGCCTTGGCTGTCCCATCCGGTATTATCAAACGAGAGATAAAACCTCTAGCGAGGACAGCAAGGGCCGCGGCCGTAAGCTGTCAAAAAGTTAGAATGGAAGCGAGGGTTGCTAGGGGATTAAGATGGCTTACAGCAAGGACCAAGGACAAGGCCCAATAAACGTTTAACCTGACGCCCGCCGTATCAGGAACAAAGTCCTCAGGCTGGGTAAACTCCAGAGGTACAGTGCCATTGTTGCGGTGGGTGGCGACATAAATTTCAGTTAAGTTGACGAGTAACTCGTTCGTCCTCTCTTGAGGGTCAGGTCGTAGTTGATCAAAAGAATCGACGAGAAACGATGTGACGATGCCGGAGAACAGACCAACCTATGAGATGAATTGTTAGCCGTTTGGTCAAGGGATACTCAGGGAGATTACCCACGAAAACTAGGAGGGTATCTAGGCCGCCTCTCCACTTATCTAGCGTGGGTGAGATGTTGTTCATCATCGACCTATGGAGGGGGTCCCAAACAGAGGCGTTATCCAACGACACCTGGGGGATGGGTTGTTGCGCCAGATCTAAACATGGAACGTCACTAGATAGCGGCGAGTGGGGTAATAAGCATGTCCGCACCTTGCTGAGCCTGTCGTGTATTCATTTGCGACAACAGAGTGATATGCTTCTCCAGTATTTCATTCTGCTTCGCGCTCATTTTCGAAAGTAGAGCAAGGTGTTCCGAGTGTTGTTTGACTTCTGCTAGAAGGTCACCGACCGATCTGGAAAAGCTTGGCCAAGAGTTAGGCCAGAAAAAACCAGGGACTGACTGCTTACTATTCATCTCGTTCGTCACGGGGAGTGCTAGGCGTTGTAAGTGTCGGTGAGCTACAGGGGATGGTCAGAAAGTTATATCCCCCGATACAACGGACTCAACTTGTTGTCGGATTGGTTGTGCGTATCAGAGGGTGATGGTAGGGGGTATTGGTCCCCGCGGTGGGAAGCGCTGCATGACCGGTAATCCGAATAAGCTCCGATAGATATTGCACGTCCAAGAAGGCGTACCCATTGGCAAGCTCGTTGGACAGTTGACTAGGGCTTGAACTAGACAACTCCGACATGGTTATGGGGAGATCAAGTCGGAGGTGCGGTGTGGCGGCCAGATTCGAGCTAAGACATATCCAGATTCAGTGGTTAAATCAGAGAAATGCCACTTTCCGGAAACGGTCTGATACTGACGAATTTGCAGCCTCTGTTAAATGGGAGGGGGAGGAAATGGCTCCTTGTGTTGAGCCTAAAATTGGATGAATATTGCGCAAATTCATCCCTGAACGACACCGACAAACTTGCCTGGAAGTACATCGGGCGGTGGCGATGCTCTGTTGATGAGATTTAATAGAGTGCGGGTATTCGAAGAAGAACGTTCTCTTGCCCACCTATCTTTGCTGCTCATCTTCGATGTCGACGGATTGCGTTAGCTCTCTTCGTGAAAAATTGGCCAGGTCGCGAAGTTGGTCGGAGGGAGGTTGCGAGACGCTGAGAGGATGCCTGGGTAAGGGGTACATCGAAAAATGGACATGTTTTGGCAAGCGATTCAATGAATTGCAAAAAAGGTCTAGGCCACCAGAGAGTTCATCTAATGAGCGCTACTGGCATGATTGATTACAGGAAGTCGAAGCATGGTCCCAATAAGACCACTTTGTCTCCACGGTCATGGTCAGCCGGGAGTGCATGGGAAGCAATCATGTTGGACTTGGGATATTTGAGGGTTTCCAGCGCAGGCGAAAGGTTCCGTCGAGGGGGGGTAGGGCTGGAGCACTCTAGGAATAGGCAAGCAATGCTGTGCATGAGGTCGAGTTACGGCATACACCGCGATCATTCTGGCTTCCTTTGTATATTGAATTTGATGAAAACCACCATCGGCGATTAGCACCAAGAGATGATAGTGGTTCCAGCATGGCACGAGAAGAGAGGAGGCCATCTAAGGTTTTCCATTGTGGCGGTCTTGGGAAAGAGAAGCACAATGAAAGGACGGTCCTCGGTTACTACGCGGCTCCTGGTTAGGGCGAGGTTAGTTGGGTTGGGAAGTTCAGGTTGCAAACCAGCTCAAACCAGCTGTCATGCTTTGGTGAGAGGCCGGGGAATCCGTCGCCTGTGTCAGCGAGTCTTCACAGGATAACCTGACCAGCTTTGCATGAACGAAGTTCGAAGTTCGGACCGCCAGCAAACCGCCGGACGCCATCAACTTTGGGAGTGAGTCCAGGAGTTTTCTTCGTAGTCAACGAGCGTGATCTCTTCGGTCAGCGAGCTTTAGACATTAGAGCTTGAATGATCGTCGAAGAGAGCAATAGAACTCAGTAAGTAGTTGGACTTCATAATCGGAAACAGAATGAGAGCGCTCAACAAGCGCTTAGATTTTGAATCGCCGCGGCGTGCCCTTTGACCGCCTTCAAGATTCTTCCACCCAAGTTCTTGCCAAGTTCTCATGCACCCAACATGGACCCAGGTCGCATTCCTGAAACTCTCTGTTACATTATGAATCGCCGCTTGATCGCCACAAAGACGCTCAGCTCACTTTGCTCACTGTGAGGCTCAATCCCTCTCCCACATTGAAACTGATGCTCATGCACTTCGCGAGTCTTACTTATCGTGCGGACGCCCACTCACTATATTCATCCAGAACTTGAAGGGCTCGTCCATCAGGCTACTAATGATTCCGCTATCCCGACACAGCCCATGTACTTACCCTCGAAAATTTCACCCTCGTTGTTAAACAGGCCGATATGAACTTGAAGTCAGTTTCGGTAAGGCTGACTGATAGACGCGGAAAGCGTTGGAATGACTGTTTGCGTCGGATACTCAGGAATAGGGACTCCCCTTGAATCTTCGCTGCCCAAATGAGAATTCGGAGAGTCGGCCTGCTATTACAGGAATAGTCCCAGACTCATATCTGAGCAACCCAATCACAGCAGAATGGACATGCCCTCTTGTTATGTATTACGGTAGGACGCATGCATCAATCAGCCCTGGCAAGGACTCGAAGCTTCCCAGGAGGTTCCTGACGAACCACTCTGATGATCCGATGAGGCCTGGCGAACCAGGAACCATCGAGAATGCATTCAACGAAGATAAGTCGCCCATTGAAAGCAAGTTTACGCGTCACGGACGACGATAACAGGGCGTTGTCACCACATGCTCTCCTGTATCCCAAGGAAGGTTTTGAAATGTTTATTTTGTCGGACACACTACGAAACTCACCGCATGCTCTCTGCTTCAGATTACATCACATCTTCGTTGACGCAGCAGAGGATTGTGGTTGAAGATGGGATTGGGAACATGTCGCCCACGCAACCGGCCACGACAAGCATCCTTTCCTTTCCAATCCCAAGCAAGAATGCCATCAGCAAGACGAGTGATATACCAGCTCAGTACTAAGGCCTAAGGAGTTGTATATACATTCCTATGTGGTACAGGTAGTAACCAGAGCCGCAACAAATAACCACACGACGAACCGACGACAAAGCCACCAGCAGGCAAGACGCTCTCGCTAGGTGCGCCGGTGGCAGTGTACATCATGCTGGTGGAGGGTAGGTAATTATGGACTTGCGCTTGGTAAGAGCTCAAAGTTACCGACCATGCACGGAGAGGGACAACGAGAAGATCTACTAAATCAAGTTGTCCGAACGATACATAGGAATGTTGAAGCAATAGAGGCCAGACTTGAGTGAGCCTCTATGTGATTGTGATACCGTAAACAGGGATGGGTGGACGGGGTCGATGGGAAAGTCAATCCGGTAAAACGATGAGTGAGAAACCTTATTCGGGGTCACCACAATGAATGCGCATTGGTGACCTCGAAAGTTCATGGCGATCCATGAGGATCAACTTCAGCAGGCGAAGGAAGGCGAGCAGTAGCCAACAGAGGTAGGGGCATGGTAGGTTCAGCAGGAGCAGAGGTCAACGAACACTTCCCCAAAAACTCATGACTGTGGAGATCAGCCACTGGAGGGGGAGAAGGCGACGGCGACGGCGACGGCGACGGCGACAACGAGGTATCGTAGCCACTCGAGGAAGGGGTGGGCGAATCGTTCGGTCCACGGATGGGGGACAGAATGGGGTGAGCATTGGCTTTGTCATTGGTAGCAAAGCCCATAGACGGAGACATGGATGGAAGCGACGAAGGAGGGGTTAAAACCATTGGCGGAGAACGCGAGTGTGATCGCGAGCTCGATCTTGATCTTGACCTCGATCGCGAACGCAGCCGAGTCGGAGCATCGTCATGATTAGCAGATGATATTGAAGTAGGGGTCAAGCGAGGCGAGGGAGTAGGAGCAGTGATAGTAGCATTGGAATGTGAATGTGAGTGTCGCGATAGTTGAGAAAGAGAGCCCGCTTGGCCGTGGATTTGATTTGTTGGTGTTGGGGTATCGAGGTTAGGCAATGGCCAACCTATAACCTCTCCTTGACCATTTCTTGGATTTGTTCGAGTCAGTGAAGGAGGATGATCCATGGGGAAAATATCTGGAGGTGGATGCCGAATCGGGTTATTTACAAAACATTGATTTTGATGGTATTGAGACAGGAAGGACGGATGGGATCCAGGACTTGGGTANTAGCACAGTAGGACGGGGGGAACGGGTTACACCCGTTTGGTAGTATACAGTAGATGGTTCGGTATATCGAAGGTGCGGACTTGCGGCGGTGAGCGACGGGGAGAGTGGCGGTGTACTGATTGGCGACCAACTCGTCCTAACAGAACGCGGCGGTCCAGACAAGGACCTTCGGGCCATTTCTGCCTTAGCCGAAGATAACACCTGCGGGTCCGGGGAAGTCTTGGTTTCTGGAGGTCTTTGATCCTGTAATTGGCGGAAAAGACGACCATTGAAGCGAGAACCATATCGGGGAATATAATCAGGAGAATGGGAATTGTTCATAGGTATTCGAACGGAAGAAGAATCATTGATATGCCAGGATGGCCTGCGTTGGACCATCGGGACTTGAGGCGACGAAGTTTCGGTAAATGATCGCACAGACTGCACGTCATCGGACTCTGGGTGCTCAGGATCCTCATCGACGCCAATGTCACTGTTGCTAGACGAGGAAGCGGCGTCACCAGCGAACCTCTCGCGTGCATTGCTAGTAGCAGTCGCAAGTTGTATGCCACGACCGAGATCGCTCTCGAACTGTACATGAGCATCAAGCGGGGCATCAGAGGGGGGAGGACTCGTCCATTTGCTGCGTTTTGGTGCCATGTGTTCCGGAGGCGAACGTGAGGGAACTTCCTGCTCGGTCCCACGTGCATTTCCTGCGATCTCGAAGAACTGCATGGGAGGTGAGAGTGTGTCAGCTTGAACACCCTTGGGGCGCATGGAGCTACTCCCGAATGTGTACGGCGTCTGTGGTGGGGGTGCCTTGGGCGGAACAGGAGGGGAGATGAGGTGATCGTCGGCGCGCTCTTCACATAGGTCAGCGAGGGCAGTAATGGCGCGTTCAGGCCGAGTTGCTAGTATTCGGGACGCTCGCATGAACTCCCCACGAATCTGACGGGGTCAAGTCCGGTTAATTATAGGCGTAGTGAAGGGTGGGGAGGCTTCTCACCGTGTACAGTCCATCCTTGGTCACACAGCGCCCCACGTTGAAGTCTGTCTCAAATGGGTCCTACCCCATTGGTTAGAAGGTGAAACCAACTTCCGGCAGGACCTAAGATAGCTACCTCTATGCACAGGCGGTTCCGTTCACGGGCATCATTGTACCGCTGGTTGGATAGGTCGTTCTGCCACCCCTTCGAGTCTTTCTTGAGGATACCTGAGCGAATTGAGGCGACCCCAGTGTTATACGGGAAATCGCGAGAGAAGTAACGAAAAAAGTCTATTAGACTAAAATACCGTCAATGACCTCATTGGGAACAAGGGTGTGGAAGGGCTCTCACAGTTCTGCGACGGACTCTGTATTGTCCGAGTGCCAACGTTGGCGCAATAGTTCGATGTCGTCGAAGAACCAGATATTATAACTATTAAGATGAGTCTCTTCCTGAGATATGGGTCGGAGTGCCGGCATTTGTTGCAAATTTGGAAGCACGGGTGGGTTCTTGACGTGGATCAAGAAGTAGAGCACCAAAAGCACGTATCCATACGACGACAACGTGCCCTTGTAAGGGGAATTGATTTTCCTGACCAACAGACATGAGTCCCTTCTGCATCGTGCTCGGCTAAGAGAGGGGTTGTAACTCACCGTCGTTTACTCCATACTTTGAGGAAGAGGACCATCGTCCTGACACGAGCAGGGTCAATCATAGCGTAGCACATCAACAAGCGGGTGTTTTCTAAAGCGAGACGGTTCTCAAAACCGATATCGCAAGCTATGCCATGCGGCAGCCCCGGTGATGGGTCCAGAGAAAGCTTGACTATTGGTATTCTGGCATGGGGGAGCGTTTTGACATGGAATTTGGTTTCTGCGAAGAGGTTTGAGGAGGGTCTTCATAAGAGAGGGGTTTGGAAAAGTCGTACCTCGTTCCAGGAGATCACCAAGCATGGTAACTAGATCGGATGCGGCGAGTCGCTCCTCAGAGTCAATCAGACAGCACAAGTCCATGTCTGTCCGGAGTCAGGCTGATGAGTATGAGAGAGTACGACGAAGCCACTGACCCGAATTCCGCAAACTGAACCCATTTGCGGTACTCCCAAACGACAAGAGACGACTCTCAGGCTCTATGGTTCGAATGAGCCTCTCCAGCAGCTTTCGCACATCCTCCTTCAGCGCCAGCTCCTCCTGCGTCGGAAGCAGCTGGATAACGAAATCGAAGAGGCATTGAGAGAGGTCTGCGACAAAACGGTGTCTTGAGCCCGGGCGTCGTTGGGTGGGAGAACGGAGCGCGTTGACGGGGACGTCGTTGAGATGGTGGTGGTTCGGGGAAGACATCACTCCTGGTGAGTAGGCCATTGCGGGGCGAACGAGGGGCAGTCTAAAAGGCTCGTTCTGTGCGGGTGGGGACTCTGGCCTGATCACCGTCACAATCAGGTTGGTCTCTTGAGCATTGATCTCATTATAGGTCCATGGCCAAATTCGGCAATTTGCGGGCGCCAAACACGGAATAGGGGCCACGCTCTTTTTGTTCGGACTTGCTTTGGCCACACACTTCTCGAGCTTCAAAGGCTTGATGGTGGCACGCAGTTATGACTATGACTTCCCTCGGATTCATTCTGCTCACTGACTGACCCTAGCAGGGAGGGACACCGGCTTATACCCAAGGTTTCTGCGAGAAACACTACAACCTGACGCGCTTCTGGCATATCTCCGGAGTTTGAGTTTGATGTTTGCAAGAAACTCTGGATCAGTCCAGTCTCTGGGTGACGCAGCTTCTCCCTTCAGGCCCTGTCAACCCCGTGCCCACCTCTCACAACGTGGCCAACACAAGAACAACCTCGTAATGGACGTACGTCGAACTTTCATTGCACAAATTCCTCGTGAAATACTTACTCAGGCCCAAGGCACTACATACCGCTACGTAAAGGCTAATACGTTACTCCAAGGAGAAACGGATACCTCATTCCACTGCTCTGACCGTTGCAGTCGTCAGCCCGAAACACCCGAGCTCCCTCAACGACGTCGACAGTCTGGCTGGATCACTAGTCACGATATATGGAAGAATATGGACGCCTGGCGGAACCTCTAGCCATCATCGTAGCCCATTCCACCCACAAAATGTGGGCTTCGACTACAGAGCACTTTGGCCGTACCCCCTCTTCAAGTCGACCTACAGAATGTGGACGTCGACACAGCCTGCGTTGATACGTACTTTGGCTCGGCGGTTCCTACCGTGTCGCTATAGGCTCTGCCGAAGGTGTCCCAACTCGTCGGGCTTGGTCCTCCTTGTCAATTCAAATCGTGAAATTTGGAGGCAGGGCAAGCACGGACATCAGGATTTCGGTACGCTACGGAGATGGCTTTATATATTTTGCGCTTCTTCTAATGCAATTTACGGCTCATACGGAAGGCCTGCTGCCATATCGAGCACTCGAACCAAGACCCAGCGAAAACCCAGCGAAAAACCCCAATCCAAAAAANCTACTCACTTGAAGTTCCAACTCCCGAAGCAATCATCGCGACTACTCAAGCTACCAAATATCCAAGACGCTCCTCCATACCAGATCAACCACGAACTACGAAATCATTCCGATTCCTACTATATTTACAACAAGCTATAGCGTACTCTAAAGACCAAGCCAAAAAAACGAAATCCAGAAAATATGCTCATCCCGTACATCGCCACACCGACGCTCCAAAGCTACTGGAACCAGAACTTCTACTCAAAGTCATAATCAACGAAACGCCACACCAATACGCCCACGATGCCCCTCATCATACGGTCACACTCCCTGGCGAACTTCATCGAGTATCGCCCCAGAGCTGCGCGGAAGATTTCTGGCTTCTTCCCGTCGCTGATGCCACTCAATGGGGTGTCCTCAAGCCCAAGCTTGTCGTACAAGAAGGTCAAGGCTTTGTCCGAAGAAAGCACGCTCAGAACCTCCGTCATTCGACATAAGCACGGGAGGAAAACAATGATCTCAAAGTGACTTACTTTGTGTGCGTCCGTCGCACTTGGCGGGCTTGTTGACTTGAAGGAGGAGCGGGTGTCCTCGAAACAGTCAAGTACCCACACGTTCAAGCCCATCTGCCCAACCACATCGAAATGAGAGATCCAGTTGGAAGGGTCGGAGGCAAGGGAAGTGAATTCCTCGTCATGCAGGATTATAGAGCGCAGAGGAGCGAGACGGGTGAAATATTCATCGTCAAGATCTGATGTATCCTTGAAGAAAAGAAACGACCTCTCGACATCGTCCGCGTTTCTCCGTTTCTCGCGATTCGAGGCTATCTTTCTGAGAAAGTCCTCGTCGGTCCTACTATCAAGGCGACTTTTGTGGTGACCTTCATCGATGCGAGAGAGTACGGTATCCACCAGCCTTTCAAAGGCGGAGTCTTGGAGTCGCTCTAAAAGAAATCGAGGGTTGTGCGCGTTGCAGCAGAGGGCGAAATGGACTTCGGCGTGGAAGACGGTTTCGTAGTACGTGGGTGCTGCCTGTATAACCGGAATGCGTCGCCCGATGTGAATTCGGTCCTTTTCACGCTGAGAAGGTAGCGTAATTATTCTATTCAAGCTTGTATACCCCACCTTGGAGAACATACACGCCTGGAAGTTCGAGTTCGATATTCTTGCGAACGCGTCCTGTAATAGTGTTATTTCTTGGCGCGAGGTTGCGGAACGGGACGCTGGATGGACTCACCTCCACGATGAATACTCTTTCCAAGCTAGGAAGACTCCTCTCTCTTGCGCTGACTCGCTCTCGCATGAGGAACAACTTTGAAAAGCCGAAGAGTGTCGAATGGAGGCGTTGCGCCAGTCAGCGAAGCGCGGGTGAAGGGAGGTTACTATCTTCGGGAGTTTAGTCTCAGACTGGCAAAGGTACCTCTCGACTGTGAGCTGCTCGGGCCTCATGGTTGCTGGAAGAGAGAGACTGCAGGAGATCGGAGGTCGCAATTCAACCAACTCAGATACAGACTCCTATGTGACCAGGAGCCGGTGACCAACAAAATCAGTCCCAGTCCTTGGTTCCTGCGTCCATCGTCTCTGCGATCCACACCTTCCTCATCGCCCGCCATGCATAAATGCAGCGATGCCCCACCCGCTTTGGTTTACCTTGGTCTATATAACATAAATTTGCACTGCAAAGGGATCCCCGCCCCCACGGATCAGCCAGAACCTTCACCTTTACTCGGGATGGGAGACCAAAGCTCTACTCGGACCATCAGCTCACTGCTGCTGATAGCTTCATCGACAAGACCATTGTCGAAATTGTCTCGGGCCAACCTTGTCGACCTTTGCCAGGGATCCTGAGTCCTCGCCAATCAGCACTGTTAAAGGTTAGGGCCGCATAATGCACTTACATTCGACCCTTTTTCTCATATAACTCTGTCAGTTTTCGCGCCTGATTTTCAAGACGCGTTCGATTCGTGCCGCTCTTTGCTCTGTCTTTCAAAACGCGATTAAAATCGACTCACCCAACGCGAACATCGACGAAGGTGTTCTCGCCACCAGCTTTCTCGCCTATGTAGCCGCTTCTTATGAGGAGGATCCTGACTGCGCAGAGCTATTTCTCCGGAGCGTGCTGGGTATTCTGATTCGCGGTACCTCCAAGGCGTCAAATGGCAAGGGGGTCGTTTTATCGTGCCGTATGCTTCATCGTTGACGTCGATTTGTTACTCCGTACTTAGCGTCTTGCCTTCTGAGGCAGCATTAGCCAGCGTTGCCCCCGCGCCCTTGGGACTCTACATCGAGCACGAGTTCACCCTGCCCAAAAAGAAAAAGCTCGCTGTCGTATCCACAGCCTCGGTCGATGTCTTACCTAAAGAAGTTCCGGAACTGGCTTTTCATATCGAGTCTGATGCTCAGAACGTGGCCGTCAACTCACTGTTCACCATCCCAGCCTTGGTCACGGTGGCGGCACCAGACGACCCACTATTCCTACCATCGCCTTCCTGGCCTCCCCTGAGCTTCTACTGAACTCCCTTACGCACGCGACCCTCTTTTGGATATCCATTCCTTTCCCGCTTCAGCGCATGTACCTTTTCGTCGAACTTTGCGCCTACTCGTTGCCTACTCGATTCGGTGTCGCCGAAACCTGGATCCCCCGCTTTCTTCCTTTGGACGACTTGGATACTACCTTGAAGATGGCCATTAACGGTATCTTGGTTCCAGGTTTCTTTATCCTTTCCATGCGCATGTACTCAAACACCCTAGCCTACATAAACGTAAGTATATGACCACTGTCGATGCTGCAAAATAGATTTGTGTTACCATCAAGTCGACCGTCAATTTCAGTGGTGAATTAGGGTCATTTGTGAGGCTGAGGCAGTGTTTCTGCTTCGTTGATTTTGAACAAATCTACACCGCCACTGTACTTCTCATAAATACGCCTCCTCTCCTTGCTTGTTTCTCCATCAAGAACCATCAAGAACGAGGTAAGCATTGACACTGTTGGCTGAATGTATCGTCACACAATGACCCAAATACTTAGATGGAGGAGCGTCGCTGAAGTTGGAAGTATATGAGCCGTGGTCATGGAGATGGCTTCAGTGCTTCGTTTCTTTCTCCCAGCTTTGGAGTGACTGACTTTCTGGTCCGTTGGGTGGCGAGCCTTCGTTGAATCACTCTGATCCATGAGCGCCTGAGTGCAGTGGCGGGCAGAGCCTTTTGATTCAGCGTTGGGGAGTAGCTCATCGGGTGGTCGGTCGTGAAGGTCACTTTCAAAGCGGAGGCTTGAAACTGGTATCGATTCCTCGGCATGGCACGGCTAGATATGTGTGCGTTGTTGGCCTCTTGATTATAAGTTTTGAGTGCTTGCAATGGCTTGAGTTTACGGCTGGCTCAGTGTACATGGATGGCTCGTGGGTGAGTCTACTTCTCCCGTCGCATCAAAATATCAAAGTACTGATGTATTCTCTCAGATAACGAAGCTTTATGTAGTCTTTTCTCTCTGAAATTGTATCAAATGTATCAAAGTCCGGAATTGTTGACCCAAATCATTATGCGCGATCAAGTTCGTGCGTCGGACCTACGCTTGCCGATTAGTATACTTTGTGCACAGTCTGTAAAGATGTACTTAGAGGCGAAAAAAGTAAAACGACCACAAACTAAGCAAGTCAGCCCATCTCCCCTGAACGGAGTTGAGTCTCCTGAGTCACATGCCTAGGTGACCGTTTGACGTGTCTGCCACGAAACAATTCACCCTTTGCGCCTTCAAACGACCTACACGTAGATGCCCAACGTTACAAAAGCCCTCTCATAATTCTCTTTCCTACTCTCTGCAATGCATCTCTGGGCCTTTCTCTCTTTTCTTTCCCTCCTCCCAACATCAATATTCGCCTCCGTTTTGGCAATAGACTATGGCTCCGACTGGATTAAGGCTTCTCTCATGAAGCCTGGAGTACCGTTTGACGTGCTACTGAACAAGGACTCGAAACGAAAAATACAGTCTACAGTAGCATGGAAAAACGGCGACCGGTTATTTGGGGGCGACGCGTTCAACATGGTATGATATTTCTGCTTGCGAACAGCACCGTTTCTCACCATACTTTGCTAGGCTTCCCGTTTTCCGAAAGACTCGTTTTCCTCTCTCAAATTTCTCCAAGCTGCACCATTCGAATCATCAATAGTAGACTACTATGCCACCATTTCAACGGCAGAGCTCATCGAAACCACCCGCAAGACCGTTGGTATCAAGCGATCGGACGGCTCGGAATGGAGTGTCGAAGAACTCATTGCCATGCAGTTATCATACATCAAGTCTCTCGCAGAGTCGGTCGCAAACGAGAAAGTCTACGATGTCATCGTCACCGTCCCACCTTTCTACTCTCAATTCGAACGGGACGCCGTGGCAGATGCCATAGAAATTGCTGGTCTCCGTACCCTCGCTTTGATTAACGACGGGACGGCTGTCGCAGTCAACTACGCCATGACACGCACCTTCGCGAAACCAGAAACCCATATTGTCTTCGACGCTGGCGCATCCGCTATTCGAGCAACTGTGGTCACTTTCAACACCGGAACGGACTCCTCGAAAACTACTTCGATCACTGTTGGCGGCGTTGGATATGATCGTATCACTGGTGGTACGGAGCTGGATAGAAGGCTCAGGGAGATCCTCGTCGGCGCCTTCAACAACAAGCATAAACGTGACATCCGCTCTGACAAGAGAGGTATGGCGAAGTTATGGAAGGAGGCAGGAAGGGTCAAGGCAATCTTGAGTGCGAATACCGAGGCTACGGCCACTGTGGAGAGCGCCGCTTTCGATTTGGATTTCAGGACGAAGGTTACCAGAGCCGAATTTGAAGAAATTTGCTCTGACCTCCGCCCACGTTTCGCTCAGCCCATCTGGGATGCTTTGGTCAATGCTGGCATTAGCCTTGTATGTGTTCTCCATTCAGTCATGATCGTTCAAGGCTCATTGTTCTTTAGGATAATGTCACTTCCGTCATTCTTACTGGTGGTAGCACTCGTACTCCCATGATTCAAGCTGCTATCAAGGCTGCCGTTGGAGAGTAAGCTCTGACCATTTTGTCAATCTGAGTACCTTCCTAAGAAGCTTTGTTCAGAGATAAAATCGCGCTCAATGTTAACGCCGATGAAGCAGCCGTCCTTGGTGCTGCCCTTCACGGTGCCAGCCTGAGCCGACAGTTCAAGACCAAGAGTTTCAAAGTCTCGGATATCGGTGTTCACAACATTCAGGCTTCGTACTTCGCCACCTCTCCTACCCCCAACACCCGCCCTCGCACTATCAGCACAGTCATTTTCCCCACTGGCTCCAAGACTGGTACCAAGAAGACTTTGACTTTCAAGCGCAAGGAGGATTTCTCCATTTGGCTCGATTACAAGACTCCCGTTGCACCGTAAGTCCAATCGTTCCATCGTCCCGGTTCGTGTTGGGTCTGAACTGTAGTTTCGCAGAGGTTTCCCTACCCAGATTTTGGAAACTGAAATCAGCGGTGTCGCCGAGGCTCTTCAGAACTTGACTGATCTCGGCGCTGTTGAACCTGTCGTCAAAGCTACGCTCTCGCTCTCTGAATCAGGATTTGTCTCTGTTACTGAGGCTGTCGCTTTCGGCGAGATCAAGGATGAATCCATCACGGGTGAGTCCTTTGCATGCCTTTATCCACCTATCGACTGAGCCTGTGTCCCAGGCAAACTCAAGGGATTCTTCGGTGCAGGTTCGTCAGCGTCGCCGGAGGAGACTGAGACCAACTCTGCTGAGAATACTCCCCCTCGCGACACCGAGACGTCATCTTCGTCGGCTGCTTCCGCTTCTGCCTCCGACAACTCGACTACTTCGGACAAAGAGAAGGAGATAGAGGCTAAGAAGAAGGTTGTACCCAAGGACAACACAATTTCGCTCAATATCACGACGAAGTTTGTTTCTATTCCTCCCATGACTGTTGAGGAGAAGAAGGCTGCTAGAAGCAGGTACGTTGGAGACATCTGTTTGTCGTCACATTTTAGCTCACCGGCTCGGTTAGACTTCGCTCCGTTGATGCTCAGGAAGCGGCCAAGACCCGTCGCGAAGAGGCTCGCAATACGTTTGAGGCGTACTTGTACCGTGTTCGAGACTTGCTCGAGGACGAGAATGACGCATCGCCGTTCAGAAAGTGTTCGCAACCGTCTGAGCGCGCAACCATCGGTGACAAGCTCGAGGAAGCCTTTTCGTGGCTACATGAAGAAGGCGACAATGCCGATACGCCACATTTCCTTGATAAGCGTAGTGCCCTCGAGTGCGTGCACCTTCTCTCTTCTGTTCTCCTATCTGGTGGTCTAATGTTTTTGAATGAATCTAGGACCCTTGAGCGCCCGATTATTCACCGGTATCAGGAGATCGAAGCCTTCCCTCGCGCATTGAACAACAGTCAGATGTGGAACTGGAGTACCCGATTATTCTTAACCGAAGCCAAAGCCAACCTCACCGCCGAAGCCGAGGCTGATCTGCCCTCCAAATGGACTGCCGATGAACTCGCTGCACTTGAAAAGACGCTCGTTGATCATGAAACATGGTTGAACGAGTGGGTGGAGAAGCAGAAGAAAGTGCAGTTCAATCAGGATCCGGTCATTGAGACGACGGAGATGAAGGCGAGGGCGAAGGTTCTTGAGACGCATTTGCAGAAGTTGGTGAAGAGAAAGGTTCCCAAGGCGCCTAAGCCGAAAAAGACTGCTTCGAGCACGGCGACGTCGGCGACGCCGACGGCAGAGGCTGAGCCAACACCGAACTCGGAGGAGAAGCTAGAGACGACACCGGAGGAATCTTCGTCGGCTGAACAGCAGCCTCCTCCAGAACAGACTGGTGCTCCGGAACATATCACTGATGAACTGTAAATTTAATATCATAGAGTCTTGGAGGCGGGATGGTCATCCATAGCATCTTTGCTTATATATTTCTTATGCATGACAGACATGTATTTTCGCTGGTGATGGCAGCCAAGTCATGACTAGTGACTTCGAATCCTTGCTTTTGGCTTGCGTTTTTCGTCTAGTTACTCCTATCTCTCCTAAGCACATCACGACCCTCGTGATCGCGTTTTTCTGCCTGACACTGACAGCGACACTCGGTCTGACAGCCTCTTCGTTTTTGACTTCCATCTTCACTCCAGGACTCACTCAGACATCCACGTCGTTCCTCCTTTCCCCGCTCCCAAATGGTACTCACTCAGCGACGAGGGCATCGCCCATTCCGATGAACAGGTCAGCATGATAGCAATTTCCGACGAAATCCTTCGCGTTTTGCCTGATAAATATAATGCATATACAGCCGACGATTATGCACTAGCCAAGACTAAGCAACCGCTTACTGATAACCAAGTCGATGCTGCGCCGTCAAGTCGACCGCGTAAGCTTGCCATGACCAAGCATACAATTGTCGTACTCGGTAAGTCTTTTTTGAAGCTGACTGATACAGAGTTTTGGCAGATTGATATGCCTACCGTCAGTGGTTGATGTCCTCCGCCGATGCCATCCACAGCTTACCGCATACATGCGGTTGAGCCTGATGGAGGCTCGCTGTTTCCGAGGATGGCTACATCGGGAATCATCCAGCTGTATCTACGCCCAAGCTGCCAAGCATGTCGTCGATGAGGGCGAGTGTTGGTTGGGGAAGATTCAATGGTTCTAGGCTCAGGGCAGGGTTATTTTTGGTCGCTGGGGGTATGTATGACGACACCACAAGTCGTCTCGGGCGATGGGCTGCGTGTGTGGGCGTGTGTCGATGATGCAGGCTGTAGCGTGTATCAGATCAGAGACGGGTCTGTTGGGGGATAACGAGACTGCCTGTATCCAGGTGGGTATATATGCTGGTCCCAGAACAGCTAGCCGGGCTGAAACCTCCTCGGAAACCTCTCGTCCAAGCACAGCCAAACACCTCCGAGTCGAGTCTTAGCGAGTCGAATCCACGGAGATGGCAGCAAGTTGTCCACGGAGCTGGACTTCTGTTGTATTGTTTCCATGATAGGGCATCATTCAATTTCGTCATAACGCTTGTTTACTCGCTCGCCCATCAAAATGTTCAGCCAACCCTTCTCACCCACGCATTTCTCCATATCTCCTTAGGCCCGCCCAAGTCGCCTTTTCTCCCCGCTTTCCCTTCTTTCCCTCTTACTCTTACCTTGCACCTCTAATAACAATCTACTTCTCCCGCACCCGTCCCCGCCGCACCAGCTTTCCTCATCCTCAACCTGCGCAGTATCTGACGACATACAATCCAGGCCACAATCTCAACATCACGACATCTTCCAAAGGCCATGCCTGTTGATCCTTCCAAACCAGGTCCATCAAGACGCCCCCAGAGAAAGATAACGGAGGAAGAACTGAGAGATATCGAGTTAAAGCGCATTCGTGGTTCGTCATACTTGTGAAACTAAAGATCTACAAACTTCCTCACCTTGGACTCTCAATCATATAGGTGAACTCTCCTGCGCAGAATGCAGACGCTTGAAATTGAGATGCGACAAAAAGGTTCCATGCTCCTCCTGCGTCCGTCGAGGCTGTGAATCCATCTGTCCATGTGGAATCTTGTCAGCAGGACAAGGTACCCGTTTCATTCTGGCAGATACCCAACAACTTCACCGCAAGATATCGGAGATGAGCAGCCGTATACGGGCTCTAGAAGACGCACTTGCTATCCTCCAAGCAACTGTATCTTCCGAGAGGCACCCTCTCCTCTCAGACGAATTGATCAAGATCAAATTTGGCGCCGAAGCTCTGAAATCTGAGCATCAGGGCTCGAATGGCGGCCCTGGTGGTAATGGGCCGACGAGCTCTTCCGCTTCCCATGATGGAGTTGGGGATGCGGTCGTCAAGACGGAAGAGCAAGAAAACATCGACGCTTTGGGTACCCTCACTCTAGACGATAAATCTGGAGAAGTCAAATACTTCGGTCGTTCGGCTGGCAGTGAAACGTTGCTAATGGTAAGCTCTTTTTGTGATATATCCTACACCACGATATATAATAGTGCGTGAACATAGGCAAGTGAGGAATGGGCTGCCCCTTCCGCCGAAGACGGAGAAACCTACGATGACGCAGCAGACGATCATCCGTTCGAATATCCCTTCTCCGTCAATCCTTACTACGGCACCCACGCATCATCATCGGCTACCTCCTTCAATCCGTCTGCCGCTTCTTCCCCAGATCCGTCATCTCCTCCGGCTTACCCTACTCAAACCCATGGTCACTCGGGATCCACACCAACTTCAACCCACTCCTCTTCATCTGCGAACAACAACCCGTCCACGCCTACCGGTACCCCCCAAGGAACTCTACCACCTCTATCACGTCTAGCCAACTTGTTCCCATTTACGTCACCCATACCTCCTTCGATCTGGAAATCTGGTGGCGCGGGTCTTTCCGCCGCTACGATGCGGAAACTTCACGAACGACAAAATCTTTTGGATCTGCTTTATGCATACCTTCCACCGAAGACTCGAGCTGATGAACTGTCGGAGAGTTATCTGTTACATGCGACGTACTTTTTCAGACCTATCAAGCGAGATGAGTTGTTTGGCGAAACATCTAATTTGCCGGGGATGCCGTTACCTGAGGAACATCATGATCCTACGCTTCCCCACTCTTCGCAAGATGATGCTGGATCGTCTGCGTCGACGCCGAATGCTAGTAGTCGCGGATTCCTCAGTCAAGTCTACGAATCCGCATCGAAGAGACAGATGAGGCAGCTGCAGGCGATTTATTCCGATGCTGGGTCGCCTGGGAGTAGCAATGGGGATACGAATGAGGAGTCGACGCCGGTGTCGCCTGTTGTTAGTCAGGCTGTAACACCGTTGACCGCATTTGCTATGCCTTCTGGCATGGCGTCGTCCGCGTCGTTTTCGAGTGGTGGAGCGTCTTCGACACAATCTAGCGGTCAGAATGCCAATGCGAATGCGAACACAGCGAAGGGAAATCCGTCGATTGATTCTGATCCCGATCCGGCGGCACCCCACGCACTGGCTACGATCTTCTTCATCCTTGCACTTGGTGCGTTGTTGGATATTAAGAACCCACCGTACGGTGCGGAGGCGGAGAGGTATTATATTCTTGGTATGTTCTTCTTTCCCCTTTTTCGATGGATCTTGGATCTGGGTAACTCAATCTTATGTGTATTGTTGATCTTAGGGAAAGCCGCGTTGTCGTTGAGGACGGTGTTTGATTTCCCTTCGATACGTTCGGTGCAGGCCGTTGGGTTGATGGCGACGTATCATTCTTTGGCGGGGAAGAAGTATTCGAGGGATAGCGCTTGGGGGTTGATGAGTCTTGCGGCGAAGTTGAGTCAGAGCTTGGGTTTGCGTGAGTTGCCTCCTTTCGCTCTCTTGATAAATTTTGTTTGGATTTGTGCTCATGTTAGGGTTTCTTTTGATCTAGATCGCGATAGTGCGAGATGGAAGTTTGACGCGACGACGGTTCAGCGTCGTCGTTCGTTGTTTTGGGAGATTTTCGCGTCCGATGTTTCTCATGTATGTTCCTCCTTCTCAATGTCGTCGGCCCTTTCTCTCTCGATATTCTTTTGCCATCTTGCCGATACTCGTGTCGTCCTTGTGCACTCTTACGAGTTGGGTTACCCTGATGCTGCGCTGCACCGCTGCCTCTTCCCCTTCGCTTCACGTGTCCTCGCCGACCGGTTCTGGTATCTTCCATCACGCAGAAGTACTGACGTACCTTTTGTCCGCCGTCTTTTAGAGTCTTGCCCTCGGTCGCCCACCCGCTATCCACCTCTCCTACGTGGATTGCGAGTTCCCCATCGATGAAGAAGCGACGCTGAGCGATGCTCAAGAAATTCAATACGGCTGTACGTTCTTGTATTTCATTGCGTTGCCTTCTCGCTGACCTCGTGGTCGTCTAGTCTGGCGGATGAAGCACACGTTTGCTCGCGACATCTTCAACGCTGTAGCGGAAACAACGCTTACAGCCAAGTCTCCTTCGTATTCAACGGTGCTTGATCTCGATAGGAAGGTCAGGGAATTATCGTTCCCAGCCGCCTTCAAGCCGTACGTCAGTAAAGAAGATGGCGAAGAAGAGTATTACAGCAGTTCCTTGAGCTTGAGGGGATTCTATGCTAGTCAGCATAGGACAGTGAGTGAGTGCCTCTTTTCTTCTTACCTTTTTCTTGCGTCCGTGAATTGTGCTGGTGGGAGTGAAGGGATGGTGTATCATGGGTTCATTTGGTTCGATCAAGAGTTTATATCTCTTGGTGTTTGCGGGTGTTGAAAATGCGGATGCGATGGCATCGCGCGTATGTGTCTTTTGATATTCGCGGGGAAGAGAATGAGATGGAGACGGCATCGTCGTTCGGCTAGGCCTTTAGGTCATCCTCCTCCTTCCTTTATTGTTACTGCCTCCGAATTTACCTGGGGGACAGTTGGGTTTAGCTTTCTTTGGTGTGTGTGGCCTTCTGGAATACGCCACGATGTTGTTCAGTTTCGGCGACTCTCTGCCTCTTTCCCTAATTCCCGTTCCCTTCGTCGCACCTTTCTTGCCTGGAGGCTTCGATTGACTAATGCTGACGTTGCTTTTGCTTCTGTTCTGCAGCGATGCTGTACCTTCACAGAAGTTTCTTTGCGCAGGCTATGTTGGACCACCCTAATAACCCACTCTTGTCCCCGTTCGCACCATCATTCTTGACTGCTTACCGGTGTGCATCGATCATCATCAAAGCCACAGCCCATCAGTTCGATCGTTGTGCGGAAATGGCAATGAGGGTTTGGTTCTTGTTGTATCACACTTTTTCGGCTGCCGTGAGTTGTTTTGTTTATTGCAGTCTAGATGGGTTATTGAATGATAATCATCGTTCTTTTAGGTCATTGTAGGCACCGTGGTTACGCATTCGCCGACCTCGAATATGGCGTCGAGTGCGTTGTTGGATCTTGCCCTGGCGGTCGATCTGTTTGAGAAGGCCTCCACTAAATCCCGTAGAGCTAGGATTGCTCTAGTGCGTTGCTGCCTTTTTGTGCTTTTCGCTACCCTATACTGACATCATGGGCATCACATAGGATGTATTGAAGAAATTGAAGGATAAAGCCGTCCGCTCGTGGACTCAATACTCGACTGCGCAACCCAGTCAAACTGGCCCCGGCGCTTCTAGCACACAATCGAGTCCTTTGAGCATGTTCGGTAGCCCCACTTCCAGTTTCAAGTCCCCGAAGAGCGATGGAAGTGATGACGACGGTGGTGACGAGTTGGCCATATTTGGTGGACAGAAGAAGGTTCTTACGAGGAAACATCGACATACGAGTAGCGTCAATGTGACCACCGGCTCAAAGAATAGCCCACAGCAAGTGTCCACCAGTAACTCACCAAGTCCTCCTCAGGTTCAAGCCACCGGTACCCCATCACCCCCTACGCTGCATAGTGAGCCCACAATTTCGCTCACTGGTCAGCAACAACAACCACCCAATGTGCACCCTTCCTTGATGGAGTATCTTGGTCAGACGAACCTCTTCGGGTTGGAGAACATGGGGAATGTTGCTGGAAACACACATCCTAACCCGTTCTCGGGGGTCAATGCCAGCATGAGCATGGGTGGTGATCCGCGTGGGTTCAGTGCTCAGGCCATGCAAGGTGTCGAAACAACGACGCCGATGTCTTCCAGACCTCCAAGTCTTCCTGCAGGAATGCTGACGATGATGCATAGCATGAACTCAGATGAAGTGCCCACACAAACGCAAACGCAAGGGCAAGCCGGTATGAGTGATATGTACCAAAGCTTCGTGTCGTATCTTGCAGGTCGTTCGCTTGGTGCAAACACCCCGATCAACGTGAATGTCTCCAACCTTCCGTTCCACCAGTCCCCACCTCCTCCGACTACTCAGCCTCCAACCGCGATGCAATCACGCCAAACAAGCGTTTCGCCATCTGCATCCAACTCGGCTGTTAGTTCCCCTACGACGCCGTGGTCTGTCTCTGCATTTGGTACCCCATCCACAACGATGTCCTCGCCAATGTGGGCGCCCAGCGCTCAGACTTCTCCGACCGTTCCAACACCTNNNGCTGCTTCGCATGGCTTCGGAGGTGGTAGATACATGGGACAAGGAGAAATGCTTGCYTTTGCTGGTGCTCTTGGWTCCATCCAGCGTCAGCAACAACAACCTGCACTACGACACCCTCCCGGTTTCAACGCGTATGGCGGCTCTGTCGACCCTAGCCATGGTCATGGCGGATATAATGCACCGAACGTTGGTGCGTTCCAGAACCAACAATTCGGACAAGGCTATAACGGTGTTGGATTGGATGGAGCTGTCGCTACGGGTGCGATGGCTGTTGACCCGAGAGAACAATTGATTGAGATGGGCTTGACCTCRGAGAGCGGGATGGATGCTGGCTGGGTATCGTTTATGCATGAAGTTGGTATYATGGAGTATGGCGGCGCCGGTGCGCACCCTGGTGGACAACAGATGTCGATGTAATGGACAGTATTNGGTGTCATCTTTTCGTCYKGTCTTTTGGGCTCTMTCTCCTWTTGCGGCGTATTTTCKTTATATTCGTAGTCGATGCATCTTTCGACACCCCTCTATGTATCCAGTATGTAGCATATMCAATGTATGTAGAYTTAGAATCGAAATAATCAAGTATATATCGTTTTGCGAAAGTTGGACGAAAGTTTGGTGGAGGNGYGKTCNMTCGAKCMMTSACATGWCRAKCANMTGACCTAAYTTGSATCGCGTCCWAAKCKCGWYCGCNCCAMGGNTMCGTCACKSKYGTCCTCYTGCTACCCCATACGCCAGTACCTCTCAATCTCATCCCCCATGCCRACACTTWTCTCTTGAACYGCCGCTSTTG
This sequence comes from Pleurotus djamor, assembly GCA_029747585.1. Lineage (NCBI taxonomy): Eukaryota > Fungi > Basidiomycota > Agaricomycetes > Agaricales > Pleurotaceae > Pleurotus > Pleurotus djamor. The sequence continues at coordinate 92,757 of JAPEVF010000056.1, forward strand.
CCGCCATCCCGCTCGGTACATCCCGAGACGCTCCTCGTCACCGTATAAATACYTCGAGACATCGCTCGCCGTGCCCCCACCTCTCTTTCTTCCCCCNNCCCCCACGAGCAGTCCTTCCTTTCGTCTGACCCTTAGCCTTCTTTTATCTTTCTCCCTCTTCTGTTATCGAGAAATGGCCAAGCGAAAGCGTGCCGCCGACCGCGAGCACCCACCCTCCCCAAATCCGATATACGAAGCTCGTCGCAAAGCTCGCTTCGCTGAATTTTTCGCAAAGACATCACACGAGGAGATTCTTGCGGAGGCCAGTAAGACGCACTTCAGGCCGGTCGCCAAAAGTACCTTGGATCGGTACAAGCAGGTAAGTCATACGCACGCATACATTCCCTTCTGCCCTTCTGACATGCATACACAAGGCTCTCGAGGACTATGTCAAGTTTCAGGCCACCTTGRYTGGAGACGAAGAAGAGGCACGCAARCTCAYTCAACCTGACCAGCCCTTCCCGGACTTGGAYACCGTCAAAGCGTTCCTTCTCGCTCGGAGCCAGTCTCGCTTCCGTGCAACACTCAGCTTGTCGACACTGACGAAGATCAAGAATGATTTTCTMAACGGGGTGCGCATANTNATNTNCAMYCTCRTRTACRCGTTCACTCACGTATSSRTTTGYGAATCMTCAGTGGGAGCGATTCGTYAGGTCTCCTGTGTCCCTGTCCAGCGACGACAAGGAKCAACTGRGCAGTGTAAGCGTTGTMCRTTCACTCAMTYTCACACARCCTGACTTACCCCTCGYAGTACCTCGTCAAATTRTCCGAAGGGATCRTCAYMRACAGTGCAYTCGATGGAGAACCAAGCGCGTCGRRGTGAATMMGAGCKGGCGAGCAGAGGTACWTCGGAGTTCGAAAGGCAGTCTRCATTAAGTAATTCCCCTAGTCCAGCCCTGAACCTTGCCTCCTCGTACCTTCCACGCTTCGTCTGGCTCGTGCRTCGTTTCCACATCSTYAAAAGSARCCGTYCGACATCCAGAWTCCTTACCACTCTGGCCTTTTGGCTTAGATCAAGTGTAGTATCTGTAAGCCGGATTTTCCTTTTTGGGAAGTAATTTATACTAATTCGTCACTTTCTCTCCTCAGGTTCTTAATAGTTTAACCACTATTATGAGGGCACCGCCCTCATTCTTTGGTTATCTAATTTTTGCCGCCCCAGTCTCAGTGCTCTGCTTGCAACACTGGGACGCGATGACCTTGCTATTGCACTACCGGCTTGTGTCGTCAGGGGATTCCTTTCTTTTCTTTTTGCTGTTGTCTCTTCGGCTCGCCACTTTGGTAGAGTTGTCGACTGGAGCAAATGGATAAGCATGGATCTCATCTAATTTTTGCGTTTCGCAGTTTGTACTGCTGCTCGCCAATTTTGCTGTACTTACTCGCATATGTATTGAAAATGTAATAATGTTGCTGCATTGTGAATTTATTGCCGGGTGTCTGGATTTCTCGGGATGGTCATTCGGTGTGTGCATGCGCTTCGGAGTGTAATGACACGAGGGCCTATTCAGAATAACTGCGTATGTCTTCAATTTGTTGAATGTACTCTTCAAATACCACTACTTTGACCACATTCTCGAAGTTGTGAAGCCAACCGCCGCGCGACGGGCTGCAGATGGTTACAGGTCCCAAAATTCCGTTATGAAATGTTCCACCCATCAGCAAAACGCGAGGCGTCTCTGGTGCATCGTGATACCCCCTCATCTTGCTCTGTCTTTCTCAGATATAATACCAGCTCTCTTCAATAAGTAGAGGGGATCGAGGGAGTTCCATGCAATCTYGCCACCAAGCCGACTGGGATCCATGGTAAGCGCTTGCACTTATGAAGTTGAATTCCGTTTAAACCTCAAAGATGAACAAGGCAATGATAGCGGGACAGGCCCCGCCGTCGTATATCAACGAACTGCTTGCCCCGCTCCGCGAGCCCTTACAACGACACCCCCGGGCAGTACGCACACCCCCAGAGCCACGGGAAACAGACGAAGCATAACGCGCATAACGCCCCAGTATACATTTGGGCTTAAACCGAACGCGCCTTCACTTTAATCTATGCGCRACGGGTTCCACGACAGACCGACACAACACCGAAGGGTGCCGTAGAAACGGACGGATGCTAGGTGTACACATTTCTTCCCATGCGCAAGCGGCAAGCAAGGTACGACCCTCAGCCCAACATACCCGCGTCAACCTTTCGCTGGGGTCGTGGGGTCGCAAAGGGAGCATAATACTCGTCACACCTAGTGCGGTATCAGGGGACGTTGAATGGATTGAAGAATGGGAGGAGAACAGTCAACACACAAACATAATCGTGATGGGAGCTAATCCAAAGGCCTTCTGCACACCCGGCTGTCAGTCCACCGTTGGCCGTATCTAGGCGAGCAGTGGTCAGCCAACATGCAACGTACAGATTGGGAGAACTCGCTTACCGGGTGGTAGCAGCGATGGTTTCATTACAACACAGAGGCGGTGACCAGAACGAAAAACGAAGCAGCATTCAAGATCTGCAGCTCGAACACGATGTAAAATCTCGTCGAAACACCGTTCACGGCCCGAGCAAATTTAGGCCTTGAACGTCTGAACGGCGGACAGGTGGGGCCTAACCGAGAAACCGTTGTGGTCTAGCCGAATACACAAAACTGCCGTCTGCTGTGAATTTAGAAGTACGGGCCGCCAGCAGCGCCACGCGACTCGATGCGTCGATGACCCCATAGAATTCTGGCTGCTCATGATCCTGTTGAGTTAGCAAGGACCCGCGAAGCCAAAGTCACGGACCGTGGCTCTAGACACCGTGAGCTAGGCAGCTAGGCGAAAAGCGAGGTGTTACTTACGCGGATGTTGGCAGGTTAAGCAGTGATCAGTGTTATAATCTTCCTCGGTCATGGGCACTATCGAAGGGAATAAGTACGATGTGGAACGAGGAAACGAGAAGGAGACGGGCGTAGATTGTTCAACGACGGATGAGCCAAAAGCTCATTCCATCCACCGAATTCAGCCCGCCGTTTCTGGCCGGTGCAGCGATTTTACTGTAAGTAGACGTCATCTTGTAGATTGATGGTTCTGAAATGGCGGGAATGAGAACAGCAAAGTGATGGGGCGGCACCAAGGGTTGAAAGGCATACGCAGCATTTCCGACCTAGCCCAAAGGCGAAGCCGGTATGTGCCTCCGAAGCTCAACTTTTCCTTGTTCGAGATGACACTCATCTCGTGGTCAGATACTTGCATGAGAGAGGAGACAACAAGTCTTGCTTCCGCGATGCCATTCAGAAAAACTAAGGAACGATGAACAGGTCGTCTGACAGAGGTCATCGTGCACGATTGAAGCGCGTAGAAAAGCGGCGAATGGCTGTCGCACTTGCAAAAGTGAGCATCTAAGATACGGCGAAGGTAGTTAAGGACACACAGCACCAGCTGTTTCGCGGGCTGGATCGGTTCATCGAGGCGATACACTCTCATGCTTGCCTTCTAGAAGAGAATGGAATGAGTTATTATCGAATTATAATGGACGCTTGGGGAGTTGAAGAGGGTGGTTCCTCTCGTTGATCACGATCTCACGTTACCCTTCGCAATAACATCAGCGTCTACAAGGCTCGAGAGCGGGGTAGCAGCCGTAGTGTTGCAACATATGATCCCAAGAAGACAAGAGGTCCTTCCTGACGGTAGTCACTGAATAGTGAACAAAATACCGCGTACCCGCGGCATCGTATCTGCGAACAAATAAGAGCTCGGGCCAAAGCAACGAGGATGAGCTTGCGAAATGACGGAGGATGCACCTAGGGAACCAAGTTCATTGGTGAATCGACAAGGAGTTGCTTATCGACCAGAACCCTAGACCGGTTCGTTGGGTTGGTTTTAGTGCGACAGGATAAGTAAACGAGCTTGACGCACCGTTGCGACTCTACATGCTGGATACCTTTGGGCGACGGAAACACCTAGATGAAGCATCTTCGTACGAAACCTCCTTGCAACACTCGGGAGTAGCCCTGACATGTGTCTGGTCAGGATGGGAGCTCTGGAGAAGAGGGTGAGGGCTAGCACGAGCACTTCGCTGAGGCAATATCGACGGCGTAACACCATTTAGTGAGGTCTCGACGTCTTCATCGTCTTGGATGCCGCAGAGGGCGTCAGCCTACTCACAAGGTTCGCCTATGCGCCTAAACCCTAGATTGATATAGAACAGTGGTCGCCAAGAGGACGGATACATACATACCAAGTTCAGACGTGGGTCGACGCGGTAATATTCGCCGCCCGACTATGACCCAGGTAACCCAAGTGACGTTGATTCAAATGGGTCTCCATTCGATACTGGATCTTATTAAAGGTTGTTGTTGTTGTGACCTTGCGGAATGCGCAATTGTTTGACTTGAAGGCGTGTCGAGCGAGGATAAGCTTCGTCGACAGCGAAGTTTCTGCGAAAACAGGTCAATTCAAGTTGATAGCAGCGCATATATCTCCGAAAAACGCGTCCAAAACGTGGTTAAGCGATGATTCAACACATAAAGAGCGTCCAAAAGGTCCTCGGTGTCGACCTGGAGCACTAAACGAAGCACTGAACACTTTCAGTAGCGGTCAGATCGCATAGTAGAAGATTTGAACAACACACTCTTCGTTTCCCGAAGGTCCTAAAGAGTTGCGAGTTCCCCAGGTCAAGATGAATGCGCCGTCCAGCGACGAKACCGACAATTGCGTTGGACTGAGACGCATATARCCACCAAGGATATGCGAAACTTGTCGCGCACCTAGCATCAGGCGTAAGTAGTAGGCAGCAACGAAGTAGATWRRATMGCAGATCTAGCTCACTGTGACGRCCCAGTGTCAGAAATCCTGCTCGAAGYGARGCTTATTCGCTATATGCTCTTCRTWGTCGGRCGTACGCATYGTAYYGAAAGACCYTTCAWCGGGGATATTCANNAGCCCAAGCTNCNNNNCCNTGARRATCCTGAGYCATGACTGACGCGRATGTGAYGCGGTRTGAATCAATCGAAGCACCTACAAGCMATCAGAGAAAANAAGTATAAAGGCGAGCAAGCGATAAACGYACCTCYTGARCACTAGAAGCGTSRATCCAGTCCCGTTSATCMAYTRKMANNGCNAGNWRTCATTGAAAGGTTAGAAAGAGATSAAATRYGAARCGAGATRRATGTTAAGCATCGCTCAGGTTKGGTTTTTCAGCAGATAGAGATGAGGAAGGAAAGTCCGTGTTCAAACGTTCAATNANTNNTCGATATCAATGAMCATGGAGGTAGAGAAAGAAAGGCGATAGAATAGGCGCCAGGCCGTCGGTGAGTTGAGATGTTGAGTTTCGYGGATGTTGAAATTTTGATTCCGACTCTKMRYGTGSACTTGYTCATTTRCTSAC
>JAPEVF010000056.1:98153-135630 GCA_029747585.1 Pleurotus djamor
GNNCATGNCCGCCATGGCCTCCCTACYCCAYRACAGGCCGSWYGAGCTGCTCAAGGCCAAGTCAGGTCTGTCTATRAYGTCAATACATGGACATRCACTGANTYRTGCTGYCTGYAGGTCAYTCAGTCACGCAMCNNNATGAAMGTTCACTTAACATCCCCCGACTCAGAGYCTAGTTGCTCTACCATTGGAGGTGATCATCATGATCATGAYGGARCTGCACTGCATCGAACTTGTTCGTGCTCGAAGGGTGCGTTTCTTGTGAGCACGGTTCGCTTGATTACGCTCCCAATTTCAACTCAATTTTCAAACGGCTTCTAGACATGTCGATTGATTTATGCCGCGTCGCAGTCGCGTCAGCTGTGGCTCAGGATCTACGCGAAGCTTTCGCTTGAATACGACCACCCTCTTCCCTTTGCGAAGTACATCGATCAAATGACCACGTCCGAACTCGAGAAGAGCTCAACAGATTGGCTTCGCTTCGAGATTGGGTGGTTGTCAAAGGACCGACCGCCCCAGCGACGGAGTATAGGGCACTATACCAAAGAAGATAGCGCTCATCTCATCGAAGGAGGGCAATGGCTGTTGACCTTCAACAAGTACGGTTGTGGGCCAATTTATGCGTACTACCTTGATGCACCTGCGCGCCCGAAAACCAAACTCTTGGAACTGACTACGCCCTGCACTCTCCTCAAATTGTCCGCCCAAGTGCTTACTACTTTCCCCCATCTCGAATTCGTCCTCGCTTTACTTTGCGACGTCACCTGTGAATCTTCCCCATTTCCGGTTCTAATTTCCATTCATCCCGGTCTTAGTCAATGGCCCCGTCCGCCTCGAAATTTGGAAGGTTGTCGCCTCTAACACAGCTCATGAACCTCTTCTTTCGGCTTCGCTTTTGACCTCATTCGCTACTCGTCTTGACATATGTAGCAGGAGAGATCTTCGAAGTAACCTTTTTGTAGGCCAAGTTCTAACTCGTCGGCCCGGTTATATCTCCATAATCCATTGGCCACGATCTAGTAGCCTTGCTTTATGCGAAGCAGCGATTTACCCCAAGGCTGTCGTGGTGGGTAGCTCCGTTACTCAAGTTTCTTAGTTGACCGTTTGACTATTTGATCACAGGATATTATCAAGCTCCTTCCAGACTGGTGCATCATTACCATTGGCTCGCGAGGGGTCTATATATACCAGCACGCTCCTTGTTCTTACGACGCATTGCCAAACTCCAGCTGGGGATTGGCCACCTCTCCGATTTGCTCTCTCGTACTCCCTTACACTGTCCTTACCCGCGATGTTACACCCCCTTATACTGATTACGCTGGCATTATTCGCATTCTGTTCGGGACAAACAAAGGCATAATGCAAATCTCAATTCCCGAGCACTACGAGGATACCCAGATGTCCCTGTCCCTGCCACTCCCTCATTGTCTTTACCACTTCGACCGCTACCGCATGGTTGCCAGGTTTCGCTCGGAGGCTGGGAGTGGATGGGCTGCTTTCACAGCCTGTATGCGTCGCCCGGACGTGGTACAGTTCAATGTACCCCCTCTGGATTGGCCGAGCATGGCAGGCAGAGGCTTCAACCCCTGCCAATTGGACGCAGCTTCGGGTAGAATCGTTGAATTTGACGAAAAGGATTGCATAATTGTCGTAGACTACAAACTTTGAAGACCTCATTGCATTTCCTTAGTACGTCAAGTGCTTACATGAGTCCACCGATTATGCTGGCACTGTTCGCAGTGTGTTCCGTGGAAGTGACGACGGTATCGGTGCACATAGAGTACATCAGCACACCCACTCTACCACCAAGATTGCAACAGGTATGAGCGCGTCATGTTTGAAGTAGAGTCGCCAACTTTCGTCTCCCTGTTACAGCCGTTTGCAAAATTCTTGACACTCCGTCATCCGCGCGGAAGATGAATGGAGTAGAACTGGAAACGTACTTAGCGAAATTTTGTGTAAATGTTGAGCGCCCACCTACACCTTGCCGCTTTTCCACTACTTTGGCGCTCAGCTCAATGTTGTCACGATGCTACGATGTTCTAGTTCACCGGCACCCCCAAGCCAAACCATAACGTCAACTTGAATCCTCCATCGATCATCTCCCATTCTCTACCATGACAGCCACATCCTATACGGACAATTCAGTGCTGCAAACTAGCTTGGGTTAGCACTTATCAATTGCCGACTCGGAATATGGTGACCAACAAACTGTTATTAGGTTCACCCGCACAACGCGTATCTCGCACCTCGCAAAAATTAGCTTTCTTCCCCCTGGAAGTTGTTATAATGATAATGATGGAGCTGGACTGGGCTGAAGTCGTTCGAACCCGGAGGGTGAGCCGTTTTCCTGAAGCTCTTATGCGTTACTAGGTCAGGCGTTGATAGGCTTCTAGACGTGTCGAGTAATCTATGTCGCGTCGCAGTCGCGCCAATTATGGTTCAAAATCTTTGAGGAGTCCTCGCTTCAGTACGACCACCCTCTTCCCTTTGCGAAGTACGTTGATGTCCTGCCCACGTCCGAATTAGAAAGACGATTAACGGACTGGCTCCGTGTCGAGGTCGGGTGGTTGTCAAAGGATCGACAGCCTCGGCGACGAAGAATCGGTCATTTCACTCAAGACAGCGCCCATCTCGTCGAAGGAGGGCGGTGGCTGCTCACATTCAACAGATATGGGCGCGGGCCGATCTATGCGTATGACCTCGACGCGCTTATGTGCCCGAAAATCAAGCTCATAGAACTTACTACGCCATGCACTCAACTACAAATGTCCATCCAAGTACTGGACACTTTCCCCCGTCTCGAATTCGTCCTCGCCTTACTATGCGACGTCACATGTGAGCTACCTTTGTTATCGCTGTTCCTTTCTGTTCACCTACTTCTTCCTCCCTCAGTCCATGGCCCTGTCCGCCTCGAAATATGGAAGGTTGTTGCCTCCGGTACAGCCCACGGTCATCGCCTCTCTTCTACTCTTTTGACTTCATTCGCTACTCCTTTCGACATCGGTGGTCGTAGAGACCTTCGGGATAACCTTTTCGCCTGCCAGGTATACGGGTATGGGGCTCCTCGTATCTCCATAGTTGATTGGTCACGATCTGGTAGCCTTGGGCTATGTGAGACAGCGATCTACCCTGGCTCCGGCTCTACAGTGGGTCGCTCCTTCACGCTGAGAGCCTTCATTGACAATTACAACCCAGGGAATCATCAAACTTCTGCCGGACAGACGCATCGTTACCATCGGTTGGAAAGGGGTCTGTATATATCAGTACAGTCCTTGCTCTTACGAGAGCTTGCCAGAGCCCAGCTGGGGTTTCCTCACCCCTCCCATTAAGTCTCTGGAACTCCCTTACACTGTCCTTACCCGTACAGTCACGCCTCCGTATAAGGATCACACTGGCACCATTCACATCTTGTTCGGCACACCAGACGGGTTGATGCAAGTCTCAATTCCTGAGTGTTTGGAGGACGCGCGGGTATTCTTCGCACTTTCTGTTCCTCCTTATCTACCCAGCTTTGGTCGTTACCGCCTGGTGATGCGGTATACTTCCTCTCTGACCGAATGGTGTGCTTTAACAGCTTGTCTGTATCCGTCAGAACGGGTTCAGTTCAACATATCCCCCCNAGGACTGGCCAACCTTGACACCCCCATCCGAATCGTTCAAACCTTGCTACTTAGATGATGATTCGGGCCGAATTGCTGAGGTTGATGAGAGGAATCGTTTGTTTGTTGTTGATCACAAAATTTGGTGATGACTCTCCGTTCGTACGTGTCTGAAGAAAGCCCTACTGTATGACATATATCCTCATTTTATTTTAAGATAGTTAGCAGGACATATATCCTCATTTTATTCTAAGATAGTTAGCAGTGCGCGTCGATCGCTGACGTTGAAATCCTCTCTGCTTACTTCCCCATTGTGGTCGTCAAACTCAGTGTCAAGTGGTGAGTACCCACGAGAGCCTGTAAAGATGCTACATACCGCCAATTGACTGGACGACATTGACGTTCAAACGGTATAAGACCCATTATACAGACTTGTAGGTCCCCTTGGCTTAGATTCCTTGACCACAATCACCATTCCTCAGACCTCGTCCTAGGAGTCAGGAGAGATCACGGGCACATGATCGACGCGACGCGTAGTGCGCCACGATTGACTCAACGTCAACGTCAACGTCAACAATCAGCGATTTCAACACAGCCAGAGCGGATGTGACTAACCAACAGTCGCAGAAACACATAAAAGGCGGACCTCTCCCACTACTTTTTTCCCCCGGGGAAGAGGGACTTGCATGGGAAGTGGGGGTTGCGGGGGTTCGAGTAAGTAAGTGTTGCGGTATTTAGTGCTCACCCTCCTGTACTTTGGGCTTGATGTCATCGACGTCGCCACCTCGCACATGCTACGCGCTGATGCACACATTGAAAGGTGACAGCCCTAGCGTACGGGTCTGCCGTCTTCACAGACGATGGGCTCCTCTGCCTAGGGTCAGTTGCTGGGATGGTCTTGTCCTGAGGGATATGGCTGTGTCTCTGTTGCCGCAGAGGTGTAGTCCGCTTTCCCGGGACAAATCATCCCTCAGAGGGTGTACAGGGCTCAGGGTGAGCACAGTTGAGGAGGTAAGTCATCGTGTTTCTTTCTCGTTGTCACTCTTTACTGACATGCTTTTGTAGAAGGAGAATGGCGTCGCGACGACTGGGCRCTTTAGACTGACTCTGGCTAACCCTGCGGGGATTAGGCTGGGGGGTCCCTCCCATGTACCCGAAGTGTGAAGCGGCTGGTCCGCCACACGGGCGGTGCATAGCGAAAATCGCAATGGCTCACGGGCTGGACCGCGGGGCGTGTCCCTACGCTCAAAACGGGTAGGGCTCATTCTCCGTCGGTAAAGCTTTGTTGAGAACCAGTGGAGGTGTGTTTCAGGCCAAGGCATGACGGCGTTCTGGGGGGGGTGAGTCATCTATTTCTGTGTGATTACTCGCGAGATACTGACCACCAATTTCTGTATTGTAGGCACGGGACGGGGTGTGGAAGCTTCCTGTGTGAGTTCCTCTGACCTCGTTTACAGATCGAGCGCCCCGCAAGCCGACTCGGACGACTTCAAGACCCGAACGATTTCACGACGTCAAGACACGGCCGACTCGCCTCACCACACACCACTTTTCCTCCCGTCTCGCCTACCATCCGCTGCATATAAGCGACGGGGGAGAGGTAGGAGGTGGAGTTTTCGTGTTTTCAACGAGTGTGATTCGGGGGCCCAGAAAATGTAATTCATGCAGTATCTTCAGTGCAGCAGAAGATCGGGGTTCAAATAGCGTCGTTTGTGTGCTTTTATTCACCGTTCTTGTACAGCCTGTATTGCCCTATATGGCCTTTGGCATCCACGGTTATCCTTCCAGATGTTCCAACAATGCTCCAGGCGGTGATCTGTCTGAGTCTGGGTAGCTCCACATTCATAACATCATTGACTCGGAGGTTGATCGACGAAGTTGGCTGACGAGGATACAGATTAACGGCGAGATAATATAAGACTTCCAAGCTTCATACTGTACACGGTGATAAAGTTACATATAAACAGGAACGAATTCTATCCATCAATCAAGCGCGACGGTATGGTTTGAGCTGTCTGCGGTACCCCTTACTCGTAAACATCGCAACCGTACTCCGTACAGCCCTCCCGGGTGAACGTGATAATATGATCTGTCGAGCAACTTACTGAGCATCAAGGAATGGAGACTAAACTGTTTAAGACTCACCTCCAAGGAGGCGGGTAGCAAATCCGACCTCGCAATAGTAGCTAGGAACGTCAATCAGATGGAAAAGCCTCGGCGGAAATATCGAAGAGCGAATGACTCACAAGTAATCTAAGATTGAAGGAAGAGCGTGTTAGAGCTGCACGGGGTGGAAGTCAATGTGAAGAGGTACTCACACAACCATTTCCGTTTGAAGACTTCGGCCTGGTACCTTCCGCCCTTGCCGTCCATGACGTCGGGATATTCCTTTCTCAAGGATGGCACGACGACATCCTCGAAGGTGTCCAAGAAGCGCCTTCTCCACTCGCGCAGAGTGCGAGCGAAGTGAGGACCGATGTTGGAGACAGACTCAGGGACCAGACGTCCCTTCGAAGCCTGTTCCATGGTCTTCAGAAGGATCGTCGGAGTAGGAAGGGTACCTCCTGGAAAGACTGTGAATTGATGGCGAAGTCAGTGAACATGCTTCTAAAGATGAGATGCAATCGCGGACTTACTCTAAGAGGGAAAACGACACGGGCAAAACTCAGCGAACAGGAGAAGCGGATAGGAGGATACTCACCCATTTTCTGATGAAGTCGATGTCCTTGAGGTACTTCTCGTAGCCTAGCAGTTGATGAGACGACGAAGTCAAAAGGAAGGGCAAGAGAGGATGACTTACGACCCTCAGGGATGGTCGAGCTCTGGATAACTCCGACACCTCCCTCGCGCTTCAAGGCCCAGTCGATGACACCCCAGTACTTGAGAAGGAACTCCGCACCGACGGCCTCGACCATCTCAACGCTGACAAGACGATCGAAGGCACCCTCCCACTCGGGTGGCATGCACCTGTAGTCCATGAGATGGACGCGGATCCTATCCTGCAGACCGGCTTGGGCGATGCGAGCGATAGCGAGTTCTCGTTGCTGAACGGAAAGGGTGATAGTGTCGATGGTGGTACCTTCCAAGGTCTGAGCGATGAGGATGGCCATGGAGCCCCAGCCCGAGCCTATCTCTAGAACACGGTGGCCTGGGCGGATCCTAGCTCGGCGGATAATATGTTGAAGTTTACGGACTTGGCCGTCGTAGAGGTCGTCCTCACCGGAAGGAAGGGAGAATGGCGCGCGATCGAAAGTCGAAGTCCACGGCAAAAATTCTTTATTGTTGTCGGTTCCATTCTTCAGTGAGAGTTTCCGGACGTTGGCACCCTTTTTCAGATCCGCGTCGAGATCTGTGAAAATGGCACAGCTGTAAGTCATATCGGGGGAAAGGAACCCTGTGAATGTATTAGAGACCGCGGTAATAAGACGTAAGGCACCACAACAATACATACCGGCGAACATATCGTTGGATATGTCATAGTGAGCGGAGATGTTCGAGATAGAGTTCGTTATTGTGTTGAGGAAGCGCCAAGCCGTAAACTTCTGAGGCAGGGAGAAGAGATAAGATAATCGCGAGTCTATGTTGGAGATATGCTCGCGATTAGCTAAAAAGATCTACGCGAGGGTGAGATGAGGTCATACAAAGCGAGCAGAAGAAGACTTACCTTGAACACGGGCATGAGGTCGTCGCACTCCACATCGCCGAACATATATGCCTCCGAGAAGCCAAGGTCTCCCATGGTGCAAAGGCGAACCCAGAACACGTCGTTCAGAACACGCAGCTCACCCCTGAGCTCGCCAGTCCCACCGAACGTATAGTTGTGAGAACTAGTCTGGACGTTGAGAGTTCCTATTTTGATCTTTTGCAAGATCCTGGGCCGAGACCGTCAGACGAGAGGAGCAAACGCGTGATGAGCGAGGTGGACTTACGAAACGGCAAAGCTCTCAGCGAGTTTGATCGCGGGGGACCATCCAGCACGGAAGGTGGCTTCGGTGACGGCGCCCCACGTACGATCAGCGAGACCAGAAAGAGAGAACGAGTATTTGGCAGGCGTATCGAGGAGTTGGGTAGACATTCCGTGACGGATTGAAGGCTCTGGGATTAGCCTGGGGAGGAGTCAGGATTTTATACCGGGAAGGGTCACAGTCGAGCGGGACAATAGATCGTATACTGACAGCGTTCAGCAGGGATCACAAGTATTTTGAGTCAATGTCTTGCATTTCATTAGGAGAGCGTGGCGCGTGTTTCCCAGTGGAGACCTGAAGAGGTTTCACAGCACAAAGATGTCGGACCGAGCGTGGGTACATGTGGTATTGGTGGCAAGGAGCGTATAGTGACGATAGATACCGAACGCACATTTCCGAGCAAGTTTTTATCCGAAGAGTCGTGAGCGAGCGCTGGCCACAAAGTTGGAGTACGTATTACTGTGAGTCCGAGCGACGCTCGTGCTGCATAGGTGGCTAGGCAGCAGGCCCCCTTGAAGGAGGTGGATGCCAGCAGGACACCCATACAGATTCAGGAGCAACGAACAAAGGAGGTAGATCAACTTCAAGTTGTCCGATCTGTCTCACTACAAGGAAGGAGAAATTTCAGCTTTCGGATCGGCGTGATCGGCGTAAGCTTTAAGACAGCTATTGTTACGCACCATGCACCGCACAATATATTGATTTCAATGCCTTCCAAATTAATTGGGATGGTGTAATTCCACAGCTCCTTAAACACGGCTAGGATGGATTAAGCCTTTGTGCGTCAAATGACGGAGATTCGGTGAGGAGCTCGTTTGGGGACTTGGAAATCGTATTTGCTATCTGCGGGCTTGGCTAATTTTGGCCTTGTCCGGTGAACGTTTGAGGGACCAATTTTTCTATAGTTCAGGGCGTGATTCCTTTCTGTTTGCCTTAACAAAATTCAAGTCTCTTGATGCGGCGACGCCCGGAAAACTCGTGAGGACGGAATCATTGTTTGAAAGTGAGGCGCTTTGCGTCGGCAAGGTTTGGCTGTGCCGACTTGTGTCATGACACGGTGAATGTGGGACTTCCCGCGTAGGGCAATGAAGACAGACTTGTCACCGAAGCTGCCTCTCCGCAGTTCGCAACATGAAGCACGATGCGGGGAAATTTGGCCATCCTGGCCATCCTGGGAGTCTAAGAAGTTAAGTAGGTTAAATTCCATGTTAACTTTGAGAATAATCATCATGGGCATCTTACGGACACAGAATGGGTGAGTAGGTGGGCGTGACTCTGGTCAGCTGGTAGGATGGAAAGTGGTTACGAAGTTTATTGAGTTATCTCGTTGGCTTAGTGACTTAGCAGGGCGATCAATGATGTAGCCGTTCCCACGCCCAATTGCCAAGGCCAAATCAGGTGTGCAAGGCTATCCTTTCTATCAATCCAAAGCATCCATCTTGCCCGTTTTCCTTTTCTCTTTCTCTCCCTCTTTTTACGCTTACGAGGTCTGGTGAACTTCGAAGGGCTCTCAGGAAACGCTTGAATCGCGTATCATGTCACGGCGTAGCTATAACAGCGTTGCTCACGAGAAGAGATTGTCGAGCCATCGTGTGACGGATGATGAATTATTCAAGTGCGTAGTCGATTTTGTGAAGATTCAAATGTATGCCGCCGCTGACCAGCTCACTGAATAGCTATGTTTTGCGCGTAGCGTACGTACGAGGCTACTCAAGTAGTTTCTTGGATTGACGCCGCTTTGTGCAGTTTGCTCAGCCATATCATACAACCAAAGCCTGCGGAATCACCAACTGTTGCTACCCGTGAACGAGATCGAGACAGCCTCCACTACTCTCGCATATCCGATGCTCTGTCAAACTTCTCTCTATCGGACATGTTCAAAGATATACGGGACGGCTCCAAGAATCTCAAGTATCCGGAGAAGCTCATAAAAGTGCTTGAGCAGAGGCTGCAGGACGTGGCGATGGGGAAGGCACCTGCGTAAGTTATATCATGGCAACTCGTTATACAGGACTATTGACATTGCCCAAGCTACTCGGATCAACTTGTTCGCCGGACGATGGCAGCCTTCTGGAATCAATTCATGACGGATAGCTTCAAGCGTTCGCTGAAAGACAGTCGTAACCTAGAAGAACTTATCCTCAAGTATGCGGCACATGCTACGGTCGTTCTCAAGAAAGAACCTACTTTGGCTGGCGATGGATGGAAGATAGAACTCAACAACCAGATATCACAATTCGTGAAACTCCTTCGAGAATGTCTTCGTGGACTGAACCATGTACCGAGCGAACTTCTTTCGCGCCTCGACTTATATGCTTCCAAACTCTCTCCGCCAAATTCATCCCACGATTCTGGTTACGATTCCTCGTCGACATCCCGTGATCGAGACTTCGTACTACTGCCCGCAGCCACCGCGAAGATTTCGGAGATGCCGCTTGTGAAGATAGTTGCCGCCCTTTTCAAGCTCCCCGAACACGCCGTCCAGCAAGAGGTGGATCAGCTCAAGCAGATTTGCACAGAAAAGGTTCGGAATGATCCACTTGTGTTTCTTTCTTTCAGTGACACATCCCTTTCACCTTAGGCTGCTGTTACAGACCTAAAAGTAAGCCTATTCATGCTCTCTCTCAGCTCGCATTACTCATTCCCGCAGACATGTTTGAAAAATATCAACGCTGGGTTGCCGTTTCCAGGCCGGCGCGAGGACTTCGAAAGTGATGCCGCATGGCAACGCTGGAAGTCGCTCGAAACTACCCATCTACAACAAATGGTCGTTCAAATGGTCGCAACAAATCCCGAGCTGGCCAAGTCCTCCTCAGACTCTGCATCATACGCTTCATCTTCCAATATGCGACCTGGATCTCTCTACTCTACTTATGAATCTCCTGTTGGCCGCAACCCTTCGATTGGGAACCGTCGCTCGTTTTATGAGGGCATGGGAGGTGGCGATGACGGAGATGATGATGTTCCCCTAGGGCACCACTTCACCTACATTCCCCCAAATCCGAAGAAATACTACCGACGGCTGGTGGAATACTGTCTCGTCGCCGACCTGGAAGTCATGATGAGTCCTGAAGTCGACGATAATGACGAAGTATCGCTTGGAATACTCTCGGCCTCTCATATCGACCTCATCAATGAATGTGCATTGAGATGGCGCATTGGTCACACCTACCGTGCAGCTTGCTTCCTCGATCTTGTCAAGCAATTCTACGAGCGCAACGATGTTCCATTAGAATGCATACCAGAAGCCATCCAAGGTATCGTTAAGGTCATCCAGGAGATTGACGTCGAAAGCTGGCCTGTTCAAGACGTGCGTGTAGGTACCATATCATCCTCTATCTAACTAATATTCCCCTTAGGCTGAGTTCCTGACCAATACTTACGGCAGTTTGTTCAATGTATTCCTCTCCTCGCTGTACCATGCTATGGAGGCTCTACCGAATCTTAAGCGCGCCGATGTCGAGCAATTCCTCTCAATATTAGAACACGTGCGCGACAGCGGCCTTCTTGAACGGTTCAATGTAGACATTGGGGCGCGATTGGCTGATGTTCAGGAGCGGGTGCGGTTTGTCTCCGCCCAGTTCTACGAAACGAAGATGCAGGAACTTCAGTCTGCGCCAGGAGTTAACAGGGCGCTACCGCTACTCTTGATGACGGATGAGCTGGAAAAAGTGGCCAAGGCGTTGGATAAGCGATTCCCCGAACCTCTTCTTGGGTGAGTTCTATGTGGAACATTCCCGATCTCCGGCTGACAAGAGATCTCAGCCAACTAGATATTGTTTCGTTGGTGCTCGAGATCTCGATCCCCCATTTCATAACCGACCTGCAAAATTCCCAACGACGACTCTTCGAATCCTCAATGAATGGGCCAACTCCCGACGTTCCCATTCAAGATATATTTGCGCTCTATAGAAGGACGAAAACGTTGGTGGGCATGTATCAGGCGTTTGTTCCCAAGTATGTGGACCCTACCTCCCCTTCGAAGTAGAATTCTGAATGTTTTTGTTTTCTCAAGAGGGAACCTCGATTTTGATCTCACCGCTTTCTTTGAACCCTATGTCCGCCAATGGCTAGCGACTACTGATAGCAGAACTGGCCATTGGGTACAAGCTGTGAGTGTTGGTTATCTATTTCAAATTGTCGCTGTGGCTGAAACTTGGATTAGGCCATCGCCGCTGATAAGGTACGCAAATTCCGACTAAATGTTCGCCATGCCGTGTTCATTGGTAGAATAGTTCGAGGCTGAGGCTACGGAAGGCCACAGTTCGTCCATCGTAGATCTGTTCGATTCTCTACGTAGCCCCATATCGTTCCTCCAAGATCTCGAGTGGTCAGACGAATATCAAGAAGCCCGATTCTTTACTAGCCTAGCCAAGGCATGTACCTCCTTGTTGGCTTTCTCATACATACTCATCTCTGCGGTAGACTGTTTCCAAAGCTGTCGAACAGTACTGTCGGAGCATCGAGGAGCTCTTCATGACGGAAATGTTTCCTCGTCCAACGGATTATCTACAGCCCCAGAAATCATCGGCCTGGCTTGAAAGAGCTCGACAGCTTGCGGTAACTGGTGAAAAGAAGGTGGAACCGTTTAACTTCCGGGCCGAATCGTGCGTTAAGCTAAACAATGTCGAATCAGCGCGCCGGCTGCTGGATAATATGTACAACCAGATGCAGGTGGATAAGATGGCGGATTCGTTGCAGAGACTTGCGCCACCTACTCCGGAGAAGGTCGAGAGACCGACGTTCCTGTTCACGGTAAAGATCGTGATGGCGGAGGACTTGGTACCTCTGGATACCAGCCCTTCGGCAAAACTCGACACATTTGTCACGCTGAGTGATGAAGCGGGGAATCGACTGGCTAAGACGCGGACCATATACGAGACCCTCAACCCAAGATGTAAGTGTTTTTGACCCAATATTTATTCCATTATCAACGCCGACGTTGCACCTACGTAGGGGACGAAACCTTCGACCTCTCCGTCGATAAACCTCTATGGCTGATGCTGAGTGTTCGCGACCGTGCATTGGTGGGCAAGCACGATACGGTTGGGCGAGACTACCTTTGCTTAGACCCTCGTCGGTTTGGCGACTTCCTTGTGCACGACATGTGGCTCAAGCTGGACACGCAAGGACGCGTCCTTGTTCGCATAAGTATGGAGGGCGAGAAGGACGACATCCAGTTCTACTTCGGCAGAGCTTTCCGGTCGTTGAAGAGGGCCGAAAGCGATATGGTCCGAATATTCATTGATAAGGTGAGCGTCATGTCTCTTGTTGACCTTGGATCGGCGGACTCAGGGTATGTTAGATGGCACCATTCATCCAGCAATGCATATCTCGACCCGTCTTGAAGAGCCTTGTGAAATCCGGCGCATCTGGGCTGGACTACAACAAGGCTCTAGGCGGCATGACTTCATTGTACAAACAAGCTATCGGCGCAACCGCCAGCGAAGTTCAGATACCTCTACCGCACGAGGAGAAGCCTCGTATACGTCCTGAAGACCTCTCGGACGTAGAAATAGAGCAGGCCATAGCTCCCCTCCTCGACTACTTCGACGCCAACCTTCAAACTCTCAATACTTACCTCAGCGATACGACGAAAGAGATGGTAATGACTAGAGTATGGAAGGAGGTTCTGACTGTGATTGAGGCCTTACTCATCCCTCCACTCTCCGATGTCTCGAGTGACATGAAGCCATTGAGCGACAAGGAAGTGGATATTGCCTTCAAGTGGTTGAAGGTACGTTCATATATAGGGGTATATCGGCCGATTCCCATCTCCGTTTGCTAGTTCCTCCGCGACTACTTCTACGCCGGTGGAGAAGGGCCTGTACCATTGGAAGTGCTGCAGAACCAGAAATATCGCGACATCGTTTCCATTCGCTTGTACTACGATTGGCACACGTACGTCCATCTCTTTTTAAAGTCAGTTCACTTACGAATCGCCCTTTACAGTGATGCGCTGATGGAAGAATGTGTCCGTATGATGCAGCAAAGCCTACGCTCTGTACCCACCATGAAGAAGCGCGCCAAGAGTGTATACCAGCAACGGAACCTTGGTACGATAAAGCAGCGTAAAAAGGTCAAGAAAGAGGAGAAGGAGGTCGGGAATGGGGAAACTATAATGCGTATCCTCCGAATGCGGTGCGGCTGTCATTTTGCATGCCATCTCGACGATGTGCTGATTGTTGTCTTAGGCCTGGAACGTCTGACTTCATCGCTCAGCAACTGCAAATAACTGCGGCGATGCAAGCAGAACAAGAGCAACGCGCCAAGGAGCTGGAGGCGCGTAAAGCCCAACGACCACTATCAAGCATGCGACGTGACCAACTCCCTCCCGTTCCACCGCTACCTCAGTAATTGGA
Organism: Pleurotus djamor; assembly: GCA_029747585.1. Lineage (NCBI taxonomy): Eukaryota > Fungi > Basidiomycota > Agaricomycetes > Agaricales > Pleurotaceae > Pleurotus > Pleurotus djamor. Next base: position 112,083 of record JAPEVF010000056.1, read on the forward strand.
TCTTCCTTACTACTAATGATTTCTCCCATGTATCAGTTTTGCTATTGTTGACATTTGAACATTTGAGTTTCGATACCTATTTGTATACCATACTATACCATCTCTTCTGATCCTCTGTCATTGTTTGTCGATCTAGTATGTCCATGGCCAACGTGGAGTGCTCAGTCGTTAACACCCGACTCCAATCGGTCTTTACATTCCGTTCGCACTTCAGAGGCGGGAAGAACAGGCTGGCTACGCATCGGGATCAAATGAATTTCAAGAAACTCGCCGCTATTATAGCGACGGACCGTTGTTCACTAAGTCATTTACATCGTGTGGTAGACTAGGTACATATGCGCGTATGGTGTGCCAGTGGATAACTGGTGTCTACTCGCTCAGAACACGAAAACTCAACCTCCTACCTCTCCCCCATCGCTTATATGAAGCGGATGGTAGGCGAGGTAGGAGGAAAAGTGGTGTATTTTGAGGTGAGTCGACCGTGTCTTGACGTCGTACGATCGTTCGGGTCTTGAAGTCGTCCGAGTCGGCTTGTGGGGCCCTCGATCTGTAAACGAGGTCAGAGGAACTCACACAGAAAGCTTCCACACCCCGTCCCATGCCTACAATATAGAGATTGGTGGTCAGTATCTCGCGAGTAATCACACAGAAATAAATGACTCACCCCCCCAGAACGCCGTCATGCCCTGGCCTGAAACACACCNTCCACTGGTTCTCGACAAAGCTTTCCCGACGAGGAATGAGCCCCACCCGGTTTGAGCGTAGGGACACGCCCCGCGGTCCTAGCCCGTGAGCCATTGCGTTTCCGCTATGCACCGCCCGCGTGGCGGACCAGCCGCTTCACACTTCGGGTACATGGGAGGGACCCCCCAGCCTAATCCCCGCAGGGTTAGCCAGGGTCAGTCTAAAGTGCCCAGTCGTGCCGACGACATCCTCCTTCTGAAAAGGTATGTCAGTAAACGATGTCACGAGAAGAAGAAGAAATATGATAACTCACCTCCTCACTGTGCTCACCCAGAACCCTGTACACCCTCTGAGGGATGATTTGTCCCGGGAAAGCGGACCACGTCTCTGCGTTAACAGAGACGAAGCCATATCCCTTAGGACAAGACCATCCCAGCAACTGACCCTAGGCAGAGGACCCCATCGTCTGTGAAGACGATAGAATCATACGATAGGGCTGTCACCTTTACATATGTGCATCAGCGCGTAGCATGTGCGAGGTGGCAACACCCGGAGGCGTATATCCCAAAGTACAGGAGGGTGAGCACTAAATACCGCAACCCACTCACTCGAACCCCCGCAACCCCCACTTACCATGCAAGTACCTCTTTCCTGGGGAAAAGAGAGGAAAGAAATGACTGGCTTTTATGTGTTTCTGCGATGGGCGATTGGTCATATCCGCTTCTGGCTGTGTTGCATTGCTAGATTGTTGGTAAACGATCGAAGAGGTGAAGGCGTGACGCAAGACGCGTCGGTGCCAGCGAAGCCGCGATGTCATGTGTTCGCTACCCCTCCTGACTCCTGCTACTCTCCTGACTCCCGTATCCTGTAGCGCCCCAGCGCTTCGGCCGCCGCCGTGGTTCAAACTTGGTTCACAAGTACTACGACGTCCTCAACTTCGCAACTTTCGTTGATAACGAACTTACTCAATCCATCCATGGACTCGCGCGCTGATTCTTTCAGAATCTCGTCTTTCCTTCTGGCCCACTCTCTACCCTCACTCGGCGGAAGAACTCTGTGCGCTTTCTCCCATACACATTTGATACACGTTGTGGCGGCGTTTAGCCTTCTACGATTCTACCTACCATCAAGCCTCCGATGATGAGCTGTTATGTGCATTCTCGGCGCTGATATCTTGCGCAATGCAGAATCAATCATCGCAGCCAAACTATGGCCACGCTGCTACCACATGCTGCAAGGGAGACCAAGCAAGTTGACGCCTAACACCAGCTGAGGCTCGCGGTTTCTTCCTACGCTTTTCGTAATTGTCATGAAATTGGCACTCGGCTTCGGCGCCCAGGTACCTATTTCTGGCGAAATTGTAACTCTCGTCTTCTTGGGGCTCTGTTGACTCTTCGGTTCATCCTATCAAATCAGCTCCATTGGATGGACATCCATCCGTCATCACCTTCATTATCGTTGATGTCCTCATGTGGTACGCTGGTCTCCCAGTCTCTGAACATGCTCCATGCGTATATATAGCATCTTTTCGACAATTATTTAGGTTCAGTGTTCGAATCACAACATCAGATCATGCCGTCGAAGGTAGAAGTCCGGCCGGGTGTTCTTCGATGCCTTCCTCCGTGTATCTGTTTCCACGTTTTAACTTTTCCAACACAGACTCTCGCCTACAGTCCTGGTAAGCTTCACACAGTCGTTCCACTTGTTCGCACAACTCATCATGTCGTCCTGCTCAGCTCTCCACCTTTCCATCTGCCAACCGTAGGCATTGATCTGTCTGTAGCACCTTCCAATATATATTTTTGGTTCCCCGTCTTCACCGCTCGGTCATAGTGGTGCTTCGTGGTCCATCTGATCGTTCACTGTTCTGTTCTTCGTCTCATTGCAGCTAAAAAAANGGTGTTTAGTATAAAAGTCCGAGGTTACACATACACGCCACACCTTCACATCTCGTTCCCTCCGTGTTGGCGATCGTTCCACTATGACCTCTGAATCCGGTCCCTTGGACGACCTTGCTGCGACTCCTCACTTTCTTTCCCCGCTCCTTGTTGGTTCGTCCCCACATGGAATACAAAGAGCTTATCTCTAACCTTCTCTGTCCTATAGGAACCATGCTTACTTGCGCGTCAGTGTACCGATTACGCCAGCGAAGTCAGTTCCCCATCACTCTTTACTCACATCGTGGTCAGTCTCTACGGCGTCATGCTTGGACAAGCCGTCTGGTATTTTAGATGCTGTGAGGGCGATTCGTCCGCTTTCCGAGTGTTGGTACGCTGACCCGTCGCGATTCTATCAATACAATCGCTCACACATGCCCGTAGGTTGTGGCGGTATTGTTCGTCCCCCTACGAATTATTTATCTGCGTGGCTCCGTTCTGAGGAGGTTTTTGCCTGTTTTTTGTTAGAGTCCTCGACGGCATACAGACCGTTGGACTGGCGCAGGGCAGTCTGATCATGTATCTTAGAAAAGGTCTTGATTTGGATCTACCCGTGTAAGTAACACCTTCCCGAGGCTTGCTGTTGCTAACGCCTAATGCTATGTAGGAGCATACTGGTGTGTTCGTTCGGCTCCTCCTCTGTCTCTTCGACATCTAACGCCCCGACCATGCTCCTCTCAGCTCGACACTTTTTCTGTGGTAAGTATCATTCACCTTTTGCGTGTGCAAATGTTGACGAATCGTCTCCTTAGTCGGTTATTATGCTATTGGTGCATTGGTTCGTCCAATTCATCGTGGATATGCATTGTTCTCAGCAATTTATATCCAGCGCATTCGTGTACCGCGTGTGGTTAAGTGAGTCATCGTTGTTCGATGTGCCCTTAGTTCATGCCACTTATGGTGTCGAAGTGAGTAACAAGCGTCAGTACTTGACCATAGCCTTGGTAGGTATTTCATTGTCTGGGTTGTCGGATGCTCACCGTTTCGCACAGAGTGTTTTGGTCTTGGGCCGATTTGGTATGCGGCTGTTTAACGAAGCCACCGTTCTCCACTCATCATGTCATCCAACAGTGATATCAATGGGTACGCCTTTCGTCTTGTTTCGCGCCTCTGGTTACAGATCAAACATCTATTCTGGCGGGCAGTGTTTAACATCAACATGTGAGTCCAGAATGCTCTCGGCCTGAGGAGTCGTCTAAATCTCCCTCTTTCCGCAGCGCGAGAGAGAAGATGGCCTCGAAGTTACACAACGAGTTTAGCAACGTGGGTCTGGACCGAACCGTAACTTTCGGTATTACTCATTATCTTGCATCTAGGTGACTGGCTCGGTGTCGATGATCATCTCGGCAATTTGTGACATCCTTATTGCGATCGCCATGGCTCTGTGTCTGAGACAACAACGCTCAGGGCACATATGGTGGGAAGTCTTTCCTGCGCGATGGGTATCGATATTAACGAAGGAAATCGCTTCGACCTCTAGGCTCTCTGGCCGGACGAAGATGCTGGTATCGAAGCTCATCACGTACTTTGTTGGAGTAGGAGCCCTTACCAGGTCGGAGCCTGACACACTTCAAGAGTTTGCTTGATCACTGACTCTTAGGTGATTGATGATCGATGATTACCCAGTATCTTCGCGCTGTTGATCACGATTTCGGTGTGTTCATCATCTTTGTTATTATTCCTCTTGATTGATAAGTTTGGGTTTCCCTCAGTGGATCGCCATGCCGCGGAATTTAATTTTCTTGGCCTTCCATTCCGTCCTCAGTAAACGTGCGTCGTTTCTATTCTACTCTACTTTGATATGCGTAAGTCAATTTACTGACCAATTTCTCCGGAATCGTAGTCTACGGAAACTCTCTTCTTGTGATGTACGTTTATACTTCGCTCTGACTGATGCTCGTTGAACTCACCTCTAGTCTTCATTCTTAGTCTGAACTCAAGACGGCACTTACTTGATACCTCTTCTACTATGATGATGATTAGTCTCTAGCATCCGCAGAAAATATCAGCAACTTTCCTTGATATCAAGGTTCCATGAGCTCAGAGTAGGCATTTACTGTTTGCGTTACTTCCATAGGCTTGCTTTCTATCAAACATCGCATAAGCCCTGTCGTGTGATACCACCGAAGTCTTGTCCCCTTTCCTGTGACTGTACTCCAGAGCATGTGTGTCACCGATGCCTCGAATTGCTATAACAGCCATGCATAAAGCTTCATTAGAAGCTTGAAGGAACTCTCAGCAGCATACGAATGGGTACTTAGCCCCTCGCAGGTGTCTCATTCAAAGCTTCCGTGGTCAGGTACAGCGGCCCGACTTCACAGCTACCACTGATCTTTCTACTTTCCTCGCCCTTCAAGATAGAAAACCTGGAGAAAACCGTCTGCAAGAATCGAAAACAACTTCGCCTGCGCTTTCCCATACGCTCATTGCAACTTTTCCGTACTTACTTCTGTCGAGGCTTCGAGCTATGACGCCTTGCGAGGACTCAAATTGGCATTGTTCAGTTCTCTCGCGTTCACCACGCGAACGGCTGTTCTCGGACTCTGTGGAGAAATGGAAATGCACAGGCATCCTCACACAATTTGGTCTATGGTTCTAACGGCTTCGATGCCAAGATTCGAGCTGTAATGGAGACCCCGCATTATTTCCGGTGTTTTCTACCCAGACCCTCTCTCAAGTCTCAATCATGCTCAAGCAGCCCCGCATTTCTCGCCTTGATGCTGGCGTGTGCACATATATGGTGAGGCTTGGGCCTCTCATGTTCTTCGGATACTGCTCACATTTGTTTTTGTTAAGCTTTGTCGACCGCCATACCCACCCGCACCTCCGTGATCGTTTTGTTCCTGATCCGTTTGTATGTCTAGAACCTCTTCGACGCTTCCTTGAGTTCAATGTTGGTTCAATGATCAGATCACTGATGCTCAGATTCCGTCAAAGGTCGTCCCATCATCGATTTTTATCCGTGATCTTCAATACCAATACAAACTTCACAACTGGCGCCTTGGTAGCAGCGCCGCTTCCACTCACTTTCACGCTTCAACTTGCCATTACTCTCCTCAATTACCCTGCTGTCATCTGAACTTAGATTAATACCCCGAACACCAACTCAATTTTTTNGACCGCCCATCTCAAGCACTGCTTCGGCCGCCAGCGCTCGTTGGTTCCATCTGATAGTCACCTCTGTTCATCATCCTGTTACTCCCAATACGCACAAAAAGGGTTCCTTTATAAAAGGCACACAGCTCCATGTCTTCCTAAGTTGCACTTGTCTCCTTTCTTCTTCCTTGGGCAATTCTCCCACTATGACCAAGCTCGCATCGGCTCCCTCGGACATTGCCCCTGCAATTTCAAGCTTTTTGTCCCCACTGCTCATCGGTTCGTCAATGGCATGATACGATGAAAACAAGCTCGCTCTGATACTATCAATCTGACCTCCGTTACAGGGACGATCCTTACTTGCCCGTCAGTGTTCTGTTTACTTGAATGGAGGCCGTTCAAGCTGATCAATCCTCCTTTGCATCTCAGACTGTACGGTATCATGCTTGGGCAGTCCACCTGGTACTTTCGATACTATGAAGGTGATTCGACCACTCTCCGAACACTGGTAAGTTCCATTTGCGACCTCATGAGCACCTTATCGACCCACTTATCCATATACGCCCGTAGGTTGTATTGGTATTGTTCGTCCAATCATAGAAGGTTTCCGCGAGGCCTCTTTGACGTGGTTCTCGGCTTCACTTCCAGATTGCTCGATGGGATACAGACTGTCGGACTGGCGCAGGGAACTCTAACAATGTATCTTCGAAAGGGCATTGACCTTGATCTACCTACGTGAGCGAGGGATGCCAGATTATGCGTTACTGACGCTTAAGCCTGACGCTGTGTAGGGCTATCCTGGTGTGTCCGCTCATCATGTTGCGCAGAGTCGCTCTGCCCCTACTACAATCTTATTCTCAGGTCGACATATTCTCTGTGGTAAGGTTTCTTCCCTTCTATCAATTACACGGCTCACAGGCAGTCCTTTCAGTCAATCATCGTGCTATTGGTGCATTGGTAAGTCTAAGTAGCCATGGATGTCGCACATGCTCAGTTACGTCTGTGTAGTGCGTTTGTTCACCGCGTATGGCTAAGTGAGCGATCGATTTTGCGCTTCGAGTGCAACGCTAATGGCTTTTTTTCAATAAGTGAGCAAGAAGCATCGTTACATGACAGCAACTCTGGTGGGCATTTTGGATCGTTGTTCGCCCCTCAACCGCTTACTTCGTCACAAACTAGATTGTCCTGATCTTGGGTCGTTTTGGTAAGTTAGTTTCAACAACGGTATAAACTCTGGGCTCATCACCTCGCTTGCAGCTTCGTCGTTAGGTATGCTCTTCTCGTAACTTCCCCAGATTCGTTTACGGAGCATGCCCTTTTGATTGGACAGCTATTGACATTGACATGTACGTCGTCCCATCGAGAATCGTCCGCCAGAGCCTCAAACCCTTAGTAGCGCGTACGTCAAGACGTCGTTCAAGTTACACGATAAATTTAGCGATGTAAGTATACAACAAACAAGCTCTCATTCCACTTTACTCATTCCCGACTCCATCTAGGTCTCTGGCGCGGTGGAGATGGTCACCGCGGCGCTGAGTGACATTATCATTGCAATTTCTATGGCCGTCTATTTGAGCAAACTCAATAGAGAATACTCGGAGTTCCATCGGTAGGGGTTGGCTATTTCTTCACGCTCAGCGAATTGATGATTGATGTTGATGCTTGGGTTGTTCGTTCCTTCACTGCTGTAGGAGTCGGACGAATGTTTTGATTTCAAAGTTCATCACTTATTTTATTGGGATCGGGGCCCTGACCAGGTTGTGTTCAGACACCCCCATAGACTCGACTCGTTTCTAACCCCCAGGGCATGTAGCATCTTTGTATTGTTGATCATGATCTCGGTACGTCTCTTACTCTCGTCTCTTCGTACGTGCTCATCTTCTTTAATCTTCCTAGTGGATGATCATGCCGAAGAACTTNGGTCTTTTTCACCTTCCATTCCGTCCTCAGTAAACGTAACCGCTACTGCTTTCTCCCTGGGAGTTGTGAACGCTAACTGAGTCCTGCATTGTAGTATATGGGAACTCGCTGCTTGTGATTTAAGTCTTCGCGTTTTTCCAGTTTTTTTTGGGCTTACTGACAGGAAAACTCAAAAAACTCAGCCTTAACTCACGGCGGCGAAGACGAGATTTCGATGACACTGGCTATCTATTGAACATTTATAGTCAATGACCGTGCGTTCATTGGTACTCGGATCACTCAAGTTGAACTTCGAACTGTAACAAAACGCGCGGTAATCACAAGAATGAATTGTATGTACTATTAATACGACGAGTGTCCCGGGACGAACATTGCTTTTTCATGTCGTTGCTCTGTTTCCTATGCTATTCTGGATGCTTAATAATGTCGTGTATAAATTTAATGAGACATTACTGATGCTCGACTGCAGCTGTGCATGGTCTACCTCGTCGCGTCCTTCTCCCTTTCGCGAAGCTCTTGTTCAAACACAACATCAGCGTTGCGACCCTTGACTTCGGGGAGTAGAAACCAAGTAACCACTAGTAATGTACCGTCGCAGTTTAATCGTCAGAATACACAGATGCGGACACGAGAAACGAGCGGGGGAGTGGAGGCACGAACCTGCCGTCGCTAAACACGCGCCGAAGAAGACTGATCAACAACAACAACGAAGCAAAGTTAGAACGATGAAACCTACGACACGAAGGCGCTAATCAAATCAACGTACCCCATAAGACGATCGGCGTACCAACCGTATGCGCAAGCTGGTTGAAAAGCAAAGAAGATATAATTGCGCCACATCGACCGCTGGCAGCGGAGAGCCCATGCCCCAACGCTCGGTAACGCGATGGGTACAGCTCTGCCGGGATTATCTGGAATTGAAACGACCCTTGAATCCGAGGGGAAAAGTAAGAGAAAAAAGCACGAGGACATACATAGATCGTCCTTCAAATGACGTTAGTCAGGACACGAAAGGAATGGGTACAACGTACATGTTGGCGCCAAAGTTGAAAAAGAACTACGTGAAGAAATGGGGTTAGGAAAGATGAACACGGTGAAATATATGTACAGGGGGGCTCACCTGAAGAAACGTGAAACAGGCGATGAACGATGCCTTATTCAATGTGTGGAACTTCGCAGCGAGGATGGCCACTAAAATGGAATGAGACATGTCATAGAGTACAGTCCAGTCGACTCTTGAGAAGGAACTCACTGAAAATCGCGGTCATCAAAGAACCTTGGATCTGTATCCACTTCCTGCCCAATTTCTCGCTTGTCAAGATGGTGACATAGTAACCTTGAAGGCGGTTAATCAGGCGCACGAATTTAAAGAAACCATAGAGGGAGTTGGTGCGTACCTGGTAAGAAACCAAGTACGGTGATGATCAGGCTACCCACGGATACACGGATTAGCTTTTGCCATGGGGTTCCTGTAGATCCATCGAAGCCGATTTGTTGAAGGACGAAGTTTTGGTTGAGATTGACGCCGAAGAAGCTAGGAGAGTGGTTAAGATAAAGATAAGAATGTTGTAAAGGGTAGAGGGATCGGTGGGACGTACGCGATGTTGGTGAAGAACCATGATAAACAAGTTCCGATCAAAAGCTTTGCGTGTCTCCATTCAGAGAAGTATTGAAGGAACTCTGCGCGGGGGCCATGTGCCTTCGAGTTGTCCGCGAACATTTCAAGGATAATTAATGGACGTACCGCGGATATGAGCCTTCTTGTGGTGGGCTGCGGTAGAAGGAGGTTGTGGCGACGCATCCTCCTCGAAGGCAGCTTCTTCATTTTTATGGTCATCCGCCCCCTCCTGGTTAGGGCTTCGATCGGCGTCTACATGGTTAATCTTGTCGAGGTCTTGATATCGTCGACCGAAAGATAGGTGTAGGGGTGATTCAGGAAGGGTCAAGCGTTGGTAAACCGTGGCGAACGCGGGTATAAGTGAAATTGCGACCACGATCCTCCAAACTAAAGAGAGAGAAAAACTCAGAAGCCAAGCTTTACATATAAGAAGTCTTACAACGGCTTACCTGCGTCGAGTTGATCAACCCGCCCTTCCTCGTGGATCATATGTTTATAGCCAGCAAGGACGATGATGGTGACCAAGTTCCCAGCCAAGTTTCCCCAGCCTTGCATGGCTGTTGTATATGCGAGCATGGCGCCGCGTCTGCGTGGTGTCGTGCGGTCAGATATGATGCTAGACGTCATGGGATAGTCTCCTCCCACGCCAATGCCGACGATGATGCGGAAGACTGCGAGGTACACCAACGAAGCTGAGGGAGAGAGTTGCTCTAAATGGACGTTCAGGTGACGGAGGTATTCGAGGATGTTGGGAACTTACTGGTTGGCGTTGATAAGCAAAGGATGGTACCGATGATGATGGTGAGGAGCTCCTTCCCGTCTGAAACATGGGTTCATTCAGTTCGACGCGTAGCGAAGGAAAAGAAAATGAATATGAGTACATATTGCCTTCCGTCCGAATGCATCCCCGAGATATCCTATCGAAATCTTATGAGATATGAGGACAGATGCTGCGTGAATAACGCACCGAATGTGACTTGACCGATGACACTGCCGATCAGAGCAGCCGACTTGAGAAACCCCTCCAACCGAGGTGGTAAAGCATGGCCAGCGAAAAGTTCGAATTGGAGCATGGTCGAGAGAGGCTGTCTGATTGTTAGGAAAAACGAAGGCGTAGCATACGCAAGCGACTTACATTGATTACGAAGAGGTCGTAGGCTAGATTTAGCGTAAGTAACGGAGACCAGTGGGCGTGAAAATAGGTGCGCACAGTCAAGAAAATTGCCCGTCTGGGGACGAAGCCGTCAGCAAGGGTAGAAGTACTCTACAGGAAAATTGGTTGGAAAAGAGACACTTACAGCCGTAATCCCCAGCAGCTTCATGTCTGATTTGCTAAGGTAGTAGTCCGGTCGCTGTTTATCGTTCGAAGCTTTGACATTGTCCGCATCTTGAGTTGAAGTTTCCATCCTTGCCTCGAGTGGAAGGATTGGGAGGAACTCCGGGGAGCATTCGACGTTACTCATGGAGAGAAGTTATACTTTCCATCTGTTCTTTGGATGACATGAGAAGCGAGACGCCGCCTTCCTTTGCTCCAGCTCCCAGGGCACCTCACGCGTGTTTCTCAGATGCAAAACAGTTTTTATTCCGAAAAAAGAACCATATGGCATACAAGGGCTATAGAGTAAAACGCGTCGTTAGATGGTAAGAGCTGAGGACTGCTTTGAAGAGGCTTACCATGTAAGTTATCCGCGCAAATGCAGCTACGTTGACCACTGAAGCACTCGAACGCGCCAACGCATTGATGGCCTACAGAAGGTCCTGAAATAGCAGCAACTCGCAAACGTGCGTAAAGCAGCCAATCAAACTCAAGAGTTGTAGAATGTGTTTCAATGCACCATGTCGGGTCCCGCTGCTGTATTGAGGCCTGGAAAAGGTACGAAAGCCTCGGTTGTGTCGAATGGTGGTGGTATAGGGACGGCTTGAGACGGTTGCACGGTCCGGACAAGCGTTTGGCCTGTGACGTCATCGGGCGGGACCCTGCCCTAAACGAGGCCGCCCGTATATAAACCGTCGGGCAGCATCCCCGCATCTTATCCTTCCCCTTTCCCCCACCAGTATGTCTTCCGCCCTCTTTCTCCTTACCAGAGACGAAACTGACCCTTGTTTTGACTTTCCAGAGGGCAGGTTGGGTCGCTCGACGCCTTCGTGCGTTCGTTCTATATTCGTCAACGGGGAGCTCAACGGCAGCAAGTTTACCTCCGTTCCCGTATCGTCAATCGTCAGTCGTGTGGTCTGAGAAACCACATAACTCGTATTCGGGTGAGTCCTCTAATCACGCCTTTCTTGTCCCCGGTCATGATGTCTTCGATGTTGATTTTGACCGCGTATATGCGCGTTCTTTTGCAGATATCGCGTCCTCGATATCATCATTCGTGCCGTTTCGTCGGCTTTTGCGCATTTCGTCGCGCAGTTCATTACTGGGTACGTATCCGGGGTCTTTTTATCAGCTTTGTCGCGTTGGCTGACTGTATGCGCGTTCGATGCTTAGGTATCACCTCAGTTGATGTCCGTTCAATCCGTTTTTGTGCGTTCCGTCGTGCAACTTGTGTGTGGTCTGTTAACCACTTCACTTTCCGGGTGCGTCGCCCAGTATCTCTTTTCGTACTGGGCAATGTCCAATTGTACGCGCGTATCTAGGTATCACCTCCCGGTACCAATAACTGCCGTAGTTCTTGTCGGCCTTTCGTGCGTTTCGACGCTCACTTGACGTATCACTCGTCTTTCCAGCAAGCATCGTTTGAGTTGGTGCTCTCTCCAGTTTCCCATGGGCGCATCATTGTCGACGCACCCTGGGTTTCCCTCTCTTCGAGGCTTTGCCTCACTCGCGGCGGGCAATCCTGATCAAATGTACGTACAACTATTGTTCAGGATCCGTGCGACGTTTCCTGATATTCGCCGTTGGAATGTTCCTAGTGTCTCGTTCGCGAATTTCAAAGAGCTGTGATGTTTCTAGAGTCTGCGTTGCGCTACGGTGTGATGACAGTCTGTGCTTTCCATGGGTACGTCATGTTTCTTGTACCTGCACACATCCTTTCCCTCACCAATTAACCACGACTCGATTAGATGTTCGCATACCCAGCTAAGCGTGGGCCCTTGGGAGAGACCTCGTGTTGCAAGGTTGAATCCTGATTTCTAGAGACTATCCGAGGGCTCTTTTTTGGTGGTGGAGGCTTTGGTCTAGCCACCGACGCGCAAATTAAATACCCAAGACCGTGGTTGTGTGCTATGAGTAGTTTACGTGTTCGTGTCACGGAGGAATGAGTGAATGAAAGTAGTTATACGACACATGCTGTAGGACGAGATGCGTTCTGATTTGATTGAGTCACAAGGGAAGGAGAGCGGATACCGATGGCAATGGGGAAGTATGCAGCGTAAGAGCGACGCGACGAGGTATGCATTGCACGGTTACCACGAGATGGTCAGACAAACGCGTGAGGGGGCGCAGGGGAATTGCAATGCAAGAACGATGGGGTGGGTGATGCGTAGTAATAACATCCCCTATTTCCCTTAACGATGAAGCCATCACCGTGCCTGGGCACCACTGGTTGCTTGGTGTTTCCCATGCTGGATCGAACGACCACCATCGCTCCCTATGAAAATCCTGACTGGATTCCACCATGTCTGCCTTTACTTCCACAAGAAATCATTGAACATATCTTGGGGTTCCTATCCTTGGACATAGTCTCACTCCGAGCATGTTCGATGGTGGCTCGATCATGGCTACCTTTAGCACAGCGTCGTCTTTTCTACGAAGTCAAGATTATGATTGCAGGTCCCGAAATTGTAACTTCACAGTCTTACAGAAGGCTTCTCCAACTTTTCAGCACCACATCCCCACATCTTGCACCATATACTCGACACATATCTCTGTCCATAATCGCGTGGAGTACCTCTGACATGGAGAGAGCAGTCTGCCTTCTCCTTGGGTACCTCGAGCGGGCGCAAAGTGCACGGCTCGTGCTTCACTCCAGTGCCTGGTCGCCGGACACGGTTCATTGCCTCCAACAGCTCGTATCCCGCGACTCATTCGAATCTCTTTCCCTCACTGTGATTGGGAGACCGTTAGTCCATGGTCATGCCCCAGAGGCCGACATTCTGAGATACTGTACACATGTGCGCCGTTTGGACTTGGACATCCGAGCGCGTGTCCGAGGTCTCGTTTTTGAAGGACCCATGGAGACGATCGATCTGTTCGGCCTTCAAACACTGAACCTATGTTTCCTCTACCCTCTCACTTATAGACTGTGCACACCGAACCTCCATACATTATCCCTTCGCATCCAGTTTTCCGGGAGCCATGAAGAGGACACCGCTGCGTGGTCTCTGATTCCTCGGGTTCCGCCCTCAGTCACCCATTTGACGTTGAACCTTGACGTTGATGGTGAGTCTCATTATTAATCAAAAAATTGTGCTATTCGTTGGCTTACCTCAGACCCAACTCAGGCCCTCAAATTCAAACTCAAAGCTCATTCGATGATTTCCCCTCCTTCGGAGACTATGCCAACAATGTCGAACATTTAACGTTGATTGCGCAGTTGGACCCTATAGCGCGAATACACGATCGTGTCCTCGACGCCATTAACTCCCTCTTCTCCACCGCCCGCCACAAAAATTTGATGGGCTTGCGGACAATCTCTGTGAAGTTTAACATCCCATGCAGTTTTGAAATTGCACCTCGGAATTTCCAAACCAATGCGACATGGATATCGTTGGACGCTCATTTAAACACGCTTCTGCGTTCGGGACGTCTCGAAAGTCTCGTCTTTGACTTTCAATTTTCTGACCGTTTGGGTGACTTGCACTCAAATTCTCAGAAGGATATTAGGTCCCTGCAATTGTCGGAATTCATGGAAGAGCGTCTCTTGCATGTCTCACGTTCGGGTATCGTCAAAGTCAAGGCTTTATAGAAATTCCTTAACCTCTTTGTGTTACCAACTACCTCAGCCAGCAGGTGTGGAGGAGGAGGATGGATGCAAGGTGAGGGAGGGAGGTGCATCGGTCCTTCTGCGCTTTGTCAATGAGGCCCAGTATCACCTCCGCCTCCGACATCCCATCATTGCATCAACCTTCGATTTCCATATTCAACTTTCAACGTTCAACATCCATATCCCATGTTTACGCGACTTGACCTGGTGGACCATGCAAGTTGAAGGAAGCGTTACGACGCGTCGGGGCATCGTATTTCCTTGTACATGCACGCAGCATCATGCACATGCTCTGGGATTCGGATTCAGATTCAAATTCAGGCTAAGACTCGGAGGTTAGAAAGCTCGTAGCTTCGCACTGGGCTGGGTGGACGCGTAGTACTTACTTAGAGTATACGAGACGCGTCGGATGGGACGAGGTGAGTATCAGCTATCCTATCTCCCCAAACTTCGTTCTATCCTTTCATATTCCTCTCACTTCCTCTCCTCTCATATCCTCTCCTCTCCTCTCATTTCATCTCGTCTCAACGTCTCAACGTGAACGTGAACGATTAGCGCATTCCAGGCTCACCCATGCCCGAGTCCCATTCTCACTCTCACTCTGAACCACCTATCTCAACCACCGAATTGAAAGACTCGAGAGACCTCAGACGACTCCCCCGACCCCAACAACAAGCGCAACCGCAACCGCACCCGCAACCACAACGACACGTCCAATCCGCCTCTCACTACGACGTTCACATCCCTCACAACCAATCCCCCATTTCACGCGTCCCGCCCACCCGCTCCCCACGTACGCCCTCCACTGACAATGACACCACCCACATCAACCACCAACTACGCCTCCGCCATCCCCTAAGGCCTTACCCCCTGCTATGTAGTACAAGCCCCAACGTCAGCACCTTCAACACCCCGAAACGCTTCCCCATTTTCCCCCAACCCAAACCCCAACCCCAATCCTCCTGAGTCCTCACTCTCATAGACCTCTACTCCACATCCTACATCATTATCATTATGTCCTCCTTATTCCACGCCCCNTCATACTCATACTCCCCATTGACATCCTCACGCTCCTTGCAACCCATCCAACCCCTGCCCCCCNTCCAACTCCTCAGGGAGCCCCTTACCACTCTTCAATCTTCAATCCTTCAATGAGTCCTAGTCTCTCTCCGCATCCACATCCACATCCACATCCACATATACAACGACAACGAAAACCTCAGTAGCAATACCCCTACCCCGCCAATCCCAGCATCCCAGCATCGTCTACYYCCTACTCACCGCTCTACGATATACGATACTCAGGTACTCAAGTACTCACGGGCACCTACGATCGACTCCCCTCGCCCCCAATCACCAATCGTCCCATACATCCCAATCATCCATACGATCGATATCCATGATCCCGATGCATTTTGACTTCCCTCCACCCTCCACGCTCCTCCTCCTCCTCCTCCTCCTACTATACTATACCTACCTCCTCCTCCTCCTCCTCCTCCTACTATACCTACCTCCTCCAACTCCTCCTCCCCAGATGCTCGAACTCTCTTGTACTTCCTCATATCCCATCTCTCATGCATCATGTTCTCACAACTCGAGTATACCCAAACTGCAACAGGCGACGACATGATGCATACGACTTGAAGCTTTGAAGAGTCATGTGGTATGGACATTGGACATTGGACATTGGACGTTGGACGTTGGACGTTGGAGGTGCAGGGGGGAGGGTGGAGGGCAAAATTGAAAGAAACGCACGCAAAGCACCTCAGCTTCAAGTTAGCCTGGTCGGACGATCCCTTGGGGCGCCGCAAAATATTTGGCATTTGCAACATATCATTACATATCATTGACTTTTTCTCGATAACGCAGAAAGTAACCCCGAATCGGATTTGGTGCCCTTCAATAAGGAATAAGGGGGGGATAGTAGATATGTATGATGTTGAAACTTGAGAGTTGGGAGAATGTGTAGGTATGTCTTTGGGGTTATTCTTACTTATTACTACGACCACGGAGACACTGACACTGACACGCAGACAAACACATTAGTAGGAGCTTGGTAGGAGCACGAAATCCCTAAGAAGTTGAACGTTGAACGTTGAACCATAATGGGGAGGGTGGGTAGGTTTGATTAACATAACATTAACTGTAGGAGGAGGAAGGGCAAAAGATACTTATCTAAACGTAAGGAGACGGAGGGGACTGCATCGGGATCATATAGAGTAGATATGATTGGGATGAATCATGATTAGGGGCGAGGGGATGGACATGAGCGTTTGAAATTGTGATTCATACTCGTAGTTGGTCGTTTGGAATCGTATTGTCCTTCTTCGTAAGGACTACGCGACACGGATGCAGGGGCGATTCAAGATAGGAGACGCGGGGGTGAAGCTTAAGCTTAAGGCTTGAAGCTTTGAAGCTTTGAAGAGGGAGAGGCGGGTTGTGTTTGTGTTTTGAACTCGCCATTTCCCTTCCCATATACTTTACTCTAATAGAAATCAATTATAGAATAACAGAGAATAACCCAGGCGAGTACAAGCCTCAGGCCTAAGGTAGTGGTAGTAATGTAAGAGCGACGCGACGTGGTACAGAGTATATGGATAGCATACAGTAGGTATTACTACAACCATGGAGACAGGCAGACAAGCTCATGAGGAGGAGGAGGAGGAGGAGCACGAAACTAACAAGAAGTGGAAGGACAATGGGGTGGATGGTGGATGGTGCGTAAGTATCAAAGGGTGTCCGAGTAATTGGGGCGGAGGAAAAGGAGGAGGAAAAGGAGGGAGAGGAGGGAGAGGTACTCTAGGTACGGAGACGGAGACGGAGGGGAACTGTACTAGGGATACTTTTAGGGNTGTGGTATCGGTGAATGGGAGTGGTTATATGATATACAATACTTTATCGATACGGACATATGCGTACGCTCGGGAGGACGAGTGTGATGATCAATGATACAGTGTATAGCACACATTAGGTACTTGATACTTCAAGTTGGTGGGAGCATTATCACGGAGAGACTGACAGACAGACAAACGCCAGGTGAGGCAGGAGACGACGAGAGGGACAAGAAGCTGGAGGACATTGCGGTGGATGGTGGATATTGGGTAGGTATGGGCGGGGGAAGTTGGCCGTAGGATACGCAGGGATGTGGGGTAAGTATGGACTGTATGGTGGTTGATTGAGATCGATCAGGGCGTGCCCACGGGGGTGTATGCGACGCGACGTGGTATTAGCATACAGTAGGTACTTGGTGGTATTACCAAACCCAGGGCCACAAGAAGTTAAAGGACAATAGGATGGATGGTGTGTAGATATCACGGGATGTTCGAGAATCTGCTGCTGCGCACGGAGGGGGAGAGGTAGGTAAGGAGATGGAGGGAAACGCATCGGGATCATAGAAATGACTGGGATCAGTATTATTAGTATATCCAGAGAGGTATCGTGGTCGGTGGGCGACGCCAGGATGAAGAGAGGAGAGGGTGGGTAGGGTATGGAGAATGGGCGGGATAGGAGGGATGTTGTGGTTACGGTTGTTGTTGTTGTGCATGCGGATGTGAGCGGGAGAGTGGAAGGCGGTTCTTTGAGGAGCTGGAGCTAGAGCTGGAGGGGGATGAAGAGAACGGGGTGGGGAGCGTGAGGAGAGTGAAAAAGGTATAGAACGCGAAGAGTCGGTTCGTGTTCGTGCAGGTTGGTAAAGATACTATAGGGAAACGTTTTGGTGTCAGCCGTTGTCCTTGTCAATGGAAGACGTGGTATGGGAGTGGGAGTGGAAGTGGAATAGGGAGTGGGATGCGTGGAATGGGTGATCGGAGGGGCAGGCCGAGGACTTGTGATGCCATTTCGATCGATGCTCATAGCATTGACGTTGGGATGTGTTGACTTGGCTTTGAAGCGGAGGCGTTGACCTGTTTGCGGGTTCGAGGGTCGCAAGGTTCGTTTGGCATGGTTGGTATGGTTGCAGGATGCGGTTGCGGTTGCGCTTGAGACGGTGGGTGTGGGTGTGGTGGTCGGGGGAGTCCGAGTTCGATATCCCATCGGCATGAGTCCCAAGCGTCTACAAGTTCTGAGGCTTCGGAAGGATTTTTGGGCGCTCCAAGGCCCTTATGCCTCTTCTTCTCTGCCAAGTCCGGCCATGTCGCGAAAGGTCGCGAACTCGGTCTTCCTCAGCTGCCTCCGCAACCTCAATAGCTTACAATTGACCATTACCATGATATCTCCTCACTCTAATTCTCAAGAACCAAGTCGACTATCCGCATCCGCTTAGCGTGACGATGCTTTGACTGCCTTGCCTTAACCCTACGGTTCTGCGCACTCGAGTACGACTTGAGTACTGAGTACTTGGAATGTTCAAATCCTGTGAATGTATGCCGAGTCGCTTCATAAATTCCTTGTATGCATCCCCCACGGGCTGGCGTATATATATATAAACCCAGTGTCGAACGAGGGGAGAGTCCCATCACCATTACTTAGTACTATCATCAACTCGTGTTCCTTGTTCGTCTCTCTGATGTTCGTTAGTATCCTATTCAGTGTTCAAACGTTCATGCATCGTGATTCGTGCTCCGTTTTTTATTTACTTATCTATCTGTTCCTCCGATTGAGATTGAATGGACGTCGCGAGTCTACGTACCCACGAGTGACGAGAGTACTCTAAATGCCTCAAGGTTTCCGACTCAAGTACTCACCGCTCTTACTCGGCGATCCCGACCCCGACCTTTCACAACCTCCTAAATCCATGTCTTCTAGAGAAGTAGTCCGCGTCGACGCGTCGTCGTTCCTTAGGCCTTACCGGTACCCCCCATCCCCCATCGACATCCCCCATCCCCATCCCCCCATTTCTCTAGACTCTGTACTCTCACCTTCAAACCGGCGCTTACACTCTATGTACTCTAGAGAACTCGCCACTTCGCTTTTTGATCGCGGTTTCGAATAATCCGTCTTTACACAAATAACTTACATATTACATACTCTACATACTCAACATAACTTACATACATACCCAACGATACTCAACGATACTCTATAGCCATCCTGATTCCTGTACTTGTCAAGAACTCGAAGGGCCGTTCGTTGTCAAGGGGAAATGGGAGAATGTATGGGAGAATGTATGGGAGATTCTGTACGTGGTTATACAAGTAACAACACGTTCTCCTTACATTTTATATTCTTGAGGATTCACGAGATGCGTGTCACTACTCAGTAACTCAGTACTGGGGGGTGGTTTGAAGGTTTGAACGGAGGAGGATACAATGGTAATAGTATGTAGATCGACGCGGCGCGAGGAGGAGGAGCACGAGGATCATAAGTACAAGTACAATGAGGTGGGTTGCGTGTTACGGTAGGTATAAGTTATAACGGGCGGTTCGAGTACCTGTGGTGGAGGAGATACTACAGATAAGTAAGGTGATGGAGATGGAGGGAAGTGTACGTGTACTGGGATCATGGGGATACTAGCTATAACTACGGCGGGCGGATGGGTGTATCCATATCCAGACGCGGCCATTGGTCGTTCGCACGGACCAAGTGATATTGGGACGAAGGGAGGATACACGGGAGAAGTAGGGATACAAAGGTGTTGGTGTTGATCAAAGGTCGTGTTGGCGGAGTAATGAAGTTGCGGAGGCGGAGGTGGGGGCGGAGAAGGAGAGAGACAAGGAGAAGGAGAGTGGTAAGGGGNTTCCTTGAGGGGCTTGAGGGGATGAGAACACGGGCGAGGGTTGAATGGATGGGGATGGGGTTGGAAGGGAGAAGTGGGAGGTGGTGGTGGTGGTGGTGGTGGTGAATGAGGAGGGTTAGGGAAAATGGGGATGCGTTTTGAGTTGGAGGTGTTGAACGTGTTGAAGGGAGAAGGAGAAGGGGGAGGAGTTGGGGGAGGATTGTGAGTGGGGGTGGGGGTGGGAGTCGGATTGGGATGCGTGGAGTGGAGGGGTGGAGGTAGAGGAGGTGGTATAACGCGGGCATGACGATGATGATGGAGAGATTCCGGTTGGAAATTGACGCGTCTTTGAGGATACGCTAGAAGTTGTGGTGGTGGTGGTGGTAGTCCAAGCTCGATATCCCAAGACTCAGAGGCTTCTTCAACTTTGGTGACCGATGGCGATTTGGAATGTAGCTGAGATGATTCTGAAGGCATGGTTGAGGTTGAGTTGGAAGTTGGGGAGGTGATGTTGAGAGGAGTAGATATGACTGTATGATACTCACCTCGTCCTATGCGACGCGTCTTTTATACCCACTCACACAACCCGATGCGAAGCTATCAGCTTTCTAATGGTAACGCCGCTTTGCTTGCCAGCTTCAAGTTGCTTGAGCAACAATCGATAGGAATGGCGTAGGCGAGACGGGGCGTCGGTGAGTCGCTAAGCTAGTCACTGCTATGACATATTGACAATGCGCAGACTGAGGATGTCTGTTGTCACGACTCACCGTGCATGGTCAATCAATGCTTTTCTGGGATTGATTTGAGACTCAGGCGGCTGTGAGACGGGTATGTATGGCGATTCGTCCAGCGCGTCCAGTGCACATGTGTTGGACTTGGGATTGACTGCGGCTTGGGTGAATCTAGTTGAGAGGGCGTTCAGAGTTCAATGTGGGCAAATGCACGCGTTTGCGATCAAAATGTTTGGGCGCTTCAACCGGCGCTCAAGTCTCTCCTTCTCAGCTCAGTCTCAACTATTCCACCTCCGAGTCTAACCGGCTCTACGGTGAAAACTTCTCATAGAAATCAATTATTGGCCTGCTCAATCATTCGCTCGCCGGTACGATGACAAAAGCTTGCCCTTCCCTTGCCCTGCTGCGGTTTGAGTAGAGTAAGTATGTATACTCGAGTACTCGGATCCTTCGTACTAGGCGCACTCAAAGCCTCAGATGAGTCGCTTTCCAGCCCATACACTACGTAGAGTTATATCGATACACGAGAGTCGACGTCGAGGTTGGAGAGGTGGTGGCTCTCCAAGGCGCTTATGGCCGTTTTTTCTCATTCCAATGATCTCTGAACTCACGCGTGGAGACCGTGATAGCCAACCGAAGACACCTGCGCTTCACGGCGCAGGGTCTCGAACAAGAAAATAGTGATTGAAAAAGGTAGGCGAAAGATGAGACGATGTCGAAGGAAGAGGAGGTCGGCTAAAATGCGTAAAAGGATGGAGTGGGGGTTGTTGTTTGAGGATGAGCGAAGGCGATGTGAGGAGCCTATTGCGAGACATCGATCTCGTTGAGGAGCAGTCCTTGGAGGACGGTTGCATTCTTCCTGATGTAGATTTGGAACGTTTCCGAAGCCCAACGTCCACGCGCTTGAATGATATGATGAGGGACACCCATTTCAGCAAGGAAAGTTGCGCCTCCTGCGCGTAGTGAATGTCCAGCCACAGATTTGTCGAAAAACTTCTTGAAGCGATTGATAACAAAATTGCGGGTAGGAATAGAACCGTCCGCCTTCATCCACAACGCCGGCGAGCAAGGAAACAGGCGGTCTCGTGATTGTAGATATTGGGCGAGGTAGGGGATCGGGTTCAAAGTCGAGTTTGTTCCGATGATGATATGGTTTCCTTCGAAAAAACGGTCCGCTTTATGACCAGGTAACGTGAACGAAAAAGACACATCATTGCACGATACCGATGTTCGTCGAATGACTTTGTCCCAGCTCCGAAGTTCTCTATCCTCAGGCCAAGTCAGCTCTCCTAGTCGCAGTAAGCCGAAGAAACCCGTCAAGACTAGCGCGAAGAAGAGAATGTCATCGTGTTGGCAATGTTGTGCAGGCGTAGGTATGAGTCGGCTTAGGTCATCAAGAGTGAGCGCCCGCTTACGCGTCGTCCCCAGCGCTTGACGACGTCGGCAACCGTCCAACGTTCGCTTCACAATTCTATGACGACGCAACTCCCGAACATCAGGGAAGAAACCTTCGAGTTCGTTGCAAATACCACTGAGGTATGAATCGACGGACGAAACTTTGATGTGAAAAGACATGAAGACCACGAAAAAGCTGAGGGTGTCGGCAGTTGGAGTGAGAGGGAAGTCATGGATGTTGCAGAAATTGATGTATGCGTTGAGAGCGGAAGAGTATGATTTGTGTGTGGATGTGTCAAGGGCTAGACCCATTGCGACTGCTCTTTCTTGAAGCAGTCGCTCTTTGGACCAGGCAGCTCGGATAGGCTGCCTCGTCCGACGTTCACTGTTCAACATATTCGCTCCGCCCCCACCGCATTCTGGGGGGGTTGAAAGAGGGATACTGACATATCGGGGTCAAATGTCAACGCTTTGATGAACTGGCCTCTTGATAACGCATCTGCCATCAAGTTCTGCTCGGTAGGAATGTATAACACACGAAGCTGGTAGTTGAACGAGATGAGGATGTCGACCGCGCAACGAAGGAGCATTGAATATCGTTTTGGGCACTTCAACGAATTGAACATGTTGACCACAAATGAACTGTCGGAATAGATGACAATCCTCGCCGCCTGAGGATGACATAGAGACAAATGATGAATCGCTGAGACGACCGCAAGAGATTCCCATAGATTGATACTGGAATCTTTGAATTGCGGGTTGTCGCAAACGAAACCTTCGTGCGATTCTGGGTCCCAAAAACTCATCGCTGATAGAGACGCGTCGGTGAATAGGGTGATATCAGCGCTCTCGGGTCTCCAGTCCGTTGACTTGAGGATCCGTACACCATCAGAAGCTTCAAGGTGACGAATCAACCACTGAAACTCCCTCCGAATGTCGTTGTTGATATAAAGTTTCTTGAGTGGATGATATTCACCCGACATCTTGGCGTAAACGTGACATAAGGCGGGTCGAAGGAGGGGATAGACATTCAAAGCCCAATTAATCCAACCTGCAATTCGTGACAATTCGTTCATGGTGACACGATGAGCTCGACGGGGATGAGTAATCGGGTATTCCGTATAGGCATAGAGGGCAGTGATTAATTTCGCCTTCGCCTCATGGGGCATCGTAATCGATATGGCATTGATATCAACATCGAAGCCAATGATTACGGGTCCGGAATGAAATGAAGGCCCGTTTCTTACGCCTCCGGGCTTGCACGGGCGCTTTTCTTAAGTGCCATCACATCGCCACCTGTCAATGTGTATATTAATTAATTTTATGAATTCTTCTTCTTGCCTAGTGATGTCATTAACGTACCTGATCATCGCCTCGGAGTTGTCACCATTGATTGTGGGAATAATTTACTGACTGTGAGAACCATCTATCTCTATTTTTTTTCTCGAAGCGGTCAATATGTGCCCAAAGGTGCTTGCTCGTTTCGTTTTGGCTCCCACACGCCTTGTCTCTTACCACTATCTTTCCAATTGCACGACTTCAAATTGCACGACATTGGCCAGCTACAATTCGCGCGAGCGGTCAATATG
>JAPEVF010000560.1:0-30361 GCA_029747585.1 Pleurotus djamor
GTATCCACCTGAGAAACATTAACACTGAAGACGACATACTAAAGGAAAGCTATTGACCTTAAGACGAATGAGAGGAAGCATCTTCGGAAGAGGCTCCTCACCATCTTGAATGGCTTGAGCATTCTTCTCTTCCCACTGAGCATTAGCTTTGTCAATTAATTCGTTGACCTGAACTTTGTCAGCGTAAGAACACAGCAAGAGTACATGGAGCGGTTTTACCTTCTGCTTCAAGTACTTGCTTATAGCGATTTGGTCATCCACGTCAAATCCCTCCTCTTCAGCATCATCCAGAAGCACGAGTTCATCTATCACAAATGGACGGACAGTTCGCAAAGGTATGGGCGTCAACTGGAAATCCTTCCCCTGTATCTGCAGGAGAGCAACGTGCCTAAAGGAACGTGAGTGCCTTTCCGCAGTGAGCGCACAAACGTGGGCTTACTTCTCCGTTGCTTCACCATCAGCCAGCGAAGTCGCCACTGTGGAACCCGGCTGTGTGATGTAGTAATTCTTGCCTGCCACAGGCTCCGGTACTATCCTACAATCGTGTTCGTGTCCCCACACAACCAAATCAATACTATCGTCGAACATTCCCTCCGGAACGTATTCCTGAGGCCCGTGCTTGACCCTAGGGAATCATGACATCATTTCAGCGCGCGTCCTTCTTCATTTACCACCGGCGACAAGGTGGAAAAGTGACAAGCTTGGGAATCGGGAAGTACATACCTATTTTGATGCAGCAACATTAAATTGAACCACTGGTCCTTGTCTCGGGGCATGTACATCTTGACCCTGTTACTCCTGAGTTCAAAGTGCATGCGCGCGTCCTTCACATTGCCGATTCCGTAAAGACCTAATTGAGTAGTGCCTTTGCGAAGCAACACGGGTCGGACGGCGATACCGTTGGTGGTACCAGAGTTTGGGTCGACTACAAACGGAAAGGTAAGAAGGGGTTAATGAGGAGGAGCTTCTGGGAGGGATCTACCATACTTGCGGGGTTGGAAGCTGAAAGAGGCAAGTCGAATTTGCCCATGTAGTTGACTAAACCGGACACAGAAAGGATATCCAATGCACAAAGCGCGCCTTCCTATGGAATCAGAGTTCAGAAGAAGTCCAACGTAGTGTCCAGAGCAATGTGCTTACAGGACCAGCGCCTTGGGGGTCATCGTGGTTTCCGTGGATTGAGAATAAGGGAATGGCAACGTTCAAGTTAGGGTCCTCGTAGTTGACAGCAGGGAACCTGAGTTAATTTTTGAATTTGGTAAGTGTGATATGTAGCATTGAACTCACGAACAGCCTGCAGCCTTGCCATCGTCGGGATCACTAAGCAATTCGACTTGGACCGGTCTATCCCCCAAAGTATACTGCCTAAGCAGGGCCATGACGCGGTAAAGACATTCTCGTGAAGGTTTGTTTTCATGAAAGAGGTCTCCAGCAAGTAATATGAAGTCGACCTATGGTCAGGATCGTGGTTTTAAGTGTACAATGCATCGATGTATTTGGTATGGACGCACTTGGTGTTTCACAGCTAGCTGCAGCACCTCCTCGAATGAGTTTATAGAGTCCTGGCCGCGCACCGGGTCTCGTTCAGCGTATCCAATGTGCGTATCCGTAGCGAGCATTATGCGAATAGTGTTCTCTGGGTCTGGCCGGAGTCAGAGCCAACTCTTTTGTCCATTATAGTTCTCTTACCAGCGTTTTGGATAGCCGGAGGCGGGCCTGGTGTAGCCATTTCATCTTCATGCTCAGACATAATGTGTCGACGCGCAAAGGTCGAGAATCAGGATAGGTGGACGCAAGTGGTAGAAGCAAGGCGGTAGTGAAAGGAAAAGAACACGCGACGCGTTGGGCGCTCATTTAGATCACGTGTGAAAAATCGTCCCTGTCTCCCCTGACAGTGACTCTGAGTAACATTGGCGGAGAGCAACAATTGCGTACTCGAGGATCCTTCCATGAACGATACAAAAATTCGATTCAGCGCCAGTTGCGCTTGACAACCGTTTCCTCTAGTTCAACACACTATAACTGAAGCCACGGCATGTGACCGCTTCAAATGTATTTAAAATTAAATCATGATGGTAGAGTCTGCCTTTTGAGGGCCTTTAAAGCATACCGTACAAGCAGATCCACCATCCCGGAAAGTAAATGTGGATCTAGGACGACACCTCGGTTGACTACGTTGAGTGCGCGTCCCGCCGCAGCTGCTCAATCGAAGCGATGTAGATGTCCAACATCTCTTCATCATGCGCCTTTGTAATCGCATGCCCTCCCTCGACACCAGCAGCGTAAGTGACCCCGTTGGTGTTAAGATCATGTGGATAAAAGGCATGCCCGACCTTATCGCACCAGTCGAAATCAATAAGGAAAACATTCCCCTCGCTGTTCACAATGATATTCGCGTCGCGCAGGTCACCGAAGACATAGTCATTATCGTGAAGTAGCTTGAACCCAGCCTTGAGTTTCTCGATGGCCTCATTTGTTGGGAAATGCTAAGATCGTCAAGAATGTATTCAGATACAACACATCGTTCACCAACATCGGGTTCGTATTGACAGTGAATCAGCTCTGGTGCCACACCAGCGTCGTACATCAATCGATGTGCGTCCGCATTGTACCGGTCGGTAAATTTGACGATACATTCGCGGTCAGGGCGCATAGGTGAAGTCAAGGTAGCATTAAACACTGTGCGTTGAGAGCGCAAAGGAAATCGTCGGTCAGTGTAAGACAAGGTATATTTTTCATCGCCGTTGACGAAGGAGGCAAAATGGGGTGCGGGGAAGAGAGTGTCTGGCGCTGGGGCCTCGACGGTGCGATAGTATTCGTCAAGATCAACAAGGCATTCATCGAGGACCGTAAAGATATGAGCGATCCGGTGAACCAGCGCCTCGCGTTTGGAGTTGTATTCAATAGGTTTACCCGACGAACGGGGAATCAAAGAGATGACGTCGGTGAGATGCTCCGTCACAATGCCGTCAAGATAGACGGCGCCAGAGACTGTAAGATTGGGACCGGTGATCCCGAGAAGGAAGACGGGTATGCAACTGATTCTTCGCAGTGGTACAAGCTAAGTAATAGTTTCGATAATCAGTAATGTTCACATTAAAAGTACGGAGGGAGCGATTCTACAAACCTCTTCTGATTTAACCATAATCATGTAACCCCTCGTGGCTCGCTCAATTGGATCACTGTCTCCCAAACCCATTCCGTTGTTTAGCTCCCACAACAGATTCAGTAATGACGGTGCCAAGGGACAACTCGCGGGCCGAATCCCATCCTGCTTGAATGTCAGGTTCCCAAAATTGAGGGTAGTTTCTTTGGCACTGAAACGCCCAGACGAGAGAAGGACCTCCAAATCCGCTACGAGTGCAGCATGGCGTTGAGGTTCGTCGGAAAAGTAATCGGCGCTGGTATCCAACAACCGAGAAGCTGCAGAGAGACGTTCTTGACCTAGATGCTTGTTCGCTAGTTCAAATCGGGAGGGTTGTCGAGCCAGTTTCTGTCGAAACTTAGTGAATATCGGGTGGTAGATTCCAATGCTCGGTCCAGTCAAGGCAGGGGGTCGACCATCGCAAGCAGCAGCGGCATTCTCAATGCATTGAGTGGAAAGCAGAGCCCCATTTTGAGCGATCGTGGATAGAGAATCCGGTAACAAAATATCAGTTTAAGGCAGACGCAGGGGAACTTTACAACATATTGGTCTGGCGCAAGAAGTCTAGGAGACCAGGTCGTCATGAATTGGATGCTAAAGCGAAAGATGCCTCCACGTACAGCATACTGCAATAACATAGATTTTTGAACGCAGGTTGTTCATTTTCGCCAAATAATGAGAGAATGGCACTCTTAGAGAGCGCCATGGGGTGGCATTGTTTGCGATGGTCAACCAGTCCTGTTTAGCGACGAGGCGTCCATAAGGTAGCTCCATGTCTATCGCAGAGTCCTCCGAGAGCTGGGATGCATCGTTGAGACCAAGACCGCAGAAAGTGATAGGGGTCTCACGATTGACAGCGTCGTGTCCATGATTGTCCCAATATTCTGGAAACGCGCCATAGTTTTGATGAACTGCTCCAATGAGTCCAGCATGTCATCCTTGACTGTAGGATGATCAATGCAGAGAAATTTCCCGGTGTCGTCGACAAAGATGATAGGGTCGTAAGTCACAGGCCCCGACATGACGGAAACAGAGAGGGGCGCTTGCTTGTCCATGTTTTCATTTCCATGTTTTCATATCTTTGACCGAAACGTCCATATTGTGCGTCGACGTAAGTGGAGCCGATCTGTCCAGCAAGGTACCCATGTTTTCATCCGTGAGGTACACGATGCAAGGATATGGGCATGCTATCGCCGTCTGAACCAGTATGGGATATGTACCCCAAGAAAAAGAAATCAACCTTTTTATTGTCCAGGCTCGCAATTGGGCCAAGGTTTAGGCGAGCGAGTGAACGTGAAGAACTTATTGGAAGCGACATGGGCACTTCCGAAGTCCTTCGCAAGGGCTGTTGGTATCCCCTTGAGGAGAATGAAGGTGAGAATGCAGCGTCAATGATAATCTCTCCCCTACGGACAAGCAAAAAAAAACATTCCGCCGTGCAGTATTCGGGGAAGGCGAGTGGAGTGACAAGATATGGACGGCTATCACTATCACTGACATCCCAGGAGGAGGGAGATATGGATGGCTTGTTGTAGCGACGGAATGAATGGACTGGGCTTAGGTAACTGGAGCGAATCGGGCAACTCCGATGGAATATAACGACGGGGGTGTTTCAAGCACTGGCGCAACAAGGGACCCAAATATCCACATCCTCTCGCCCTTCTCCCATTTTCCCTTTTCTTCTCCTCCCTCTCTCCCTCCCCCATGCATATCCCCTCCTTCCCCTCGACNTAKGWCGNNCTCGAGTSTCRKCMWSGTSKCCAWCRKCMWGGTCTCCKTMTCGGTCACTGTCGCCGCTTCCGATCCCGTGGCCTGCTGTCTAAAGACCATATCGCGTCGCCTTAGCCTTCAAGGCCACAAGCTTCAGGCTTCACGTCTGCATTTGCACTATCTGAATACAATTCGGTTCGTCAATGAGTCCTAATGAGGTCTCGTCACTAGAACACTAACTGACAAGGAAATTGCCCCCGTCAGAATACTTCGCTGGTCATTCCTCGAAGATATCCTTACCCAGTACTCAGCACATGCTGGCAGCGATGATGATCGCCCCACATCTCGAATCAGCCCCTTCCATTATGGGTCCACATTCCCTACGCACTGCATGCTTCGAGCGCAAGAGCATCGTTAAATCTCAGATAATGCAAAAGTATTGAATGGGCCATGCTAGGAGGCAGCTCTTATAGCGCACAATTTGCACCCCATAACTTCATTAGCCCTCTTTCCTCTTTCCCAAACATGACCCTTCCCTACCAGAGAAACTATCAACGCCCTCGTTCTCCTGCGGCTTCAAAGCAAGTCGCGGACGCAGTCCTGACTAGTCAATACCCTCAAGAGCGTTTAGACGGGGGCTGGAAGTCGTGGTCATCCCTCCTCGGAGGGTGAGTGCCATCTCTCTCTCCCTGCGAGCCTCCAATCTGATGACTTTGCATTACATTACAAAGGATATTGATCACCACCGTCACCTTTGGGTATTCGAACGCCTTCGGCGTATACCAGGATGTCTATACTCGCTCTCACGCGGCGTCCGCTTCAAATGTCAGCTGGATCGGATCGACTCATTTATTCCTCCTCTTTTGCATCGGCCTCCCAGCTGGGAGACTACTTGACAAGGGTTATTTTCGACAAACCACTTTAGCCGGCTCCGTCATCTTTGTATTCTCGTAAGTTACCCCGGCCNGTGATCATGACCATTCATTTCCTGACCTAGTGGCATTGCCAGTTTGTTCATGGTATCACTGGCGCATCCTGATAAATACTACCAGCTCTGGTTATCTCAAGGATTAGGGCTTGGAATTGGATCCGGTATGCTATATGTGCCCTCGGTGGCAGTCCAGAATCACCATTGGAAGAAGCATAGAGCCTTCGCGATGTCCCTCGTAGTCACAGGTGAGTACTAATATGTCCGCATCTCAAACGGAACCACGCCTGAAGGTTTCTACCTAGGTTCATCGATTGGAGGCATCATCTTCCCGATCATGCTCAACCAGCTCTTCAAGAGTTCGGCAGGGTTTGCGTGGGGTGTCCGCGCCTCTGCATTCCTCTGCCTCGGACTGTTGATCATAGCGAATTTCCTCATAAGCGACAACCCTTCTATCAAGGAACACGGTGAGAAGCCATCGCTGAAAGCCATCTTTAGCGACGTTCCTTTCATGTTCACTATATTTGGGCAAGTCACTTCAACCAACCATGGCGCCAGCAGCCAAGTTTATCTAACCTCTAAGTCGTTGATAGCTCTTTGTTCATCACCCTCGGACTATTCTTTCCTTGTAGGTCAAGGACTCAGGACTAGGTCCGGTAGCGACTCACAACCCATTGCTTTAGATTTCTACCTTCAACTCTTCTCCATCCTCCATGGTGTTGACCGCGATGTTGCCTTCTATACCGTGAGCGCATTCGAGATTGTTCAATGTTATATTAGACTTGCTAACCTTCGCGGCAATCAGCTGGCCATAATGAATGGAGCGGGTATCTTTGGTCGCCTCATCCCGGGGTTTCTCGCAGATCGCTATGGTCCTTTCAATATCATTGTTCCCGCTGTGTTCGCCAACGCCGCCTTGATCTTTGCCCTCTTCGGCATAAAATCGGTTGTAGGTGCGATGATCTTCGCTGTTCTCTATGGACTATCTTCGGGCGCGTGTAAGTCACCTCGCCAATCGTCGTCCATCTTTCATTGATTAAGTAACTATACCCGCAGTCTTGACACTGGCCGGCCCTTGCATCGCTTCGCTTGCGAAACATCCGAATGAAATTGGGTATGTCGCGCCTCATCGAACACTTCAAGTTCTGTGTAATCATTAAACGCCTGGAATGTAGGATTTGCTTCGGCATCTCATTCTTCGTCACTGGATTTGGGTCCCTTGCTGGGAATCCCATCGACGGTGCATTGCTTGGCACCACTTTTCCGTGGTGGAGGCCAATCACCTTCAGTGGTGTGCGTTCGACTTGGAATTAGTCTTGGAAAATGTACTAATGAAGTGCCTACTACCAGGTCTCTATAGTCGTCGGGTTCTTGTGCGCTTTAGCGTCTCGCATGATCATTGCTCGGAACCGAGGTACTCAGTACATCTGAAACTATAATGAATAATGTACTTGCATTGGTAGTGCTAAATTGGACCTGATAGCTTGCAATAAAGAATCCTTGCATCTCAGAGATGGACATACTTACTAATATACGAGTAAAATCGACTTGGTTCTTGCCTGGTGCCGCCAGTCCAACTGTGCCCCATATACCCCTGAAGCCCCTGCACTGGTCTCCAGGCAGCGTGTCGTGGGTCTCATTCTCGGAATCGTGGTTCGTTTGGAGGGTGCTGATATCAATATATCCAATACAGAGTCTTGATGAGAAGGGTACTCAAAGCTGATCAAAAGGAAAGCCGTCCAATATAACTGATCCTTGATGTTTGTGTTAGAGAAACTTTCAAATAGGCTGGAAGACGATAACTGTTGCTGAATGGATAAGTATGTCGCTGAAAATAAGGCTTTATTGCGACGATTAGTACGCTAGATGATGTCTTAGAGAGAGCTAACCAAGAATTCGGAGTTAGGTACATAGAAACGCTCAAAATTCCCTCTTTGCACCTGCGGTAAGTATCTCGACGCCAGTTTCCGTGATGCTGCGGGAGGTAAGCTTGACGCACAAGGAATCAATCATAAGACTCACAGAAGGGTCTCCTCAAACTGAGCACTCCGTTTCCCATCAACGGTCGTCGCCGTCCAATTATCCGGCCAATGCAGGGTTTCCCATTTGCTGCCTAAATTAATCATCTATGCAACCGGACGTCGAGGTGAACAGTAGAAGGGGTTTGCGGAGTATGAGACTTACCGGCTCGATCGTAAAGCACTGGAAGGTACGGGGCGTTAGCCTTCTGATCCGATGATGCTCGGGGAAATACATACCATTCCAGGTTTCATTGTGCCAGTAGCCTTATTCTTGGCGTAATGTGGAATATGGTTTGGAGGGCCATGGAATAGGTCATTGGTTCCGTGTCCCGTGTAATCCCGGACAGTTGAGCAACCGGCAGCTCTTGCCTTGGGTTCGCTGGAATGAACCGATTTTTATTAACAATAGAGTCAAGGGAGGGACGGAAACAAAGAATGGAGAAATTAAAACGCACATAACTTTGCCAACGTCACGGAATAATGCACCCGGTTTGCAAATGGAAATTGCATCGTCTAAACATTCTCGGGCGACGCGAAGGAGCTTTCGGGATTCGTCGTCGATCTTTCCGACTGGATAGGTCTCGTTGAGGTCGCTGTGGAATCCTGTTGACAAATCAATAAGCGTAGAGAAGGGATCGCAGGAAGTCCAAACCATCATGGTACAATGATACGTCTGAGCGTTAGTTGTTAGCTTCATGCGTACACGGTGCGATGGGCTAAGGGACTTGCCGATATTGATGATATCGCCTTCCTTCAATCTGTATTTATCTGGGATGCCGTGACAGATGACTTCGTTGACAGAACTGTGGGTGGGCGATCAACTCATAATTCCCAGATCATGGTCGGGGAGGCGTACGTGCAGACTGATTTCGGGAAGTTGTTATAGTTGAGAGGCGATGGATATGCATTGCGCTCGATGCAAGCATTATGTACGATCTCATCTATCTCGTCTGTGGTGATTCCCGGGCGTATATGAGAGGCTGCGAGGTCAAGAACCTCTCTACCTAGCTATAACACGATTGTGAAATGGGATCACGCTAGGAGGAGAGGCGTTTGCTTACTCTGCAGACTTTTCTCATCTTCGCTTGTTCCTCGGCGCTCAGAATGCGCGGAGGTTGTCCACGGGCTTTGATCTCAGAATGAGGGGTACCTTGTAGCCATGTTAATGAATAAATTCCATTGAAAACGCTGCGCGATGTTTCATACCAGTTTCAGCATAATCTGGCCGTTGGATATGGGTGGGTAGAGTGCGTCGTGCCGAAAGAGGATAGACAGGTCGTACGGTGCCGGTATATGAGAAATCGGGAAATGGGTTATACGTTCCATCTAGGAAGTGGGACAATGAGTGCCTTCGAACCAAAAGAAACGAAAACAAACGCCACCTGGGGCTTGGCCTGCGGCGCCCTTTTGTACGATGTCATGGATTAGCTTGTGCACTTTCTGCGCACATTGATAGTCAGAGTCGACGTTCAGGCGCAGAAAATCTTTGCGTACCCCTAGGAATTTCGCATCAGAAGTTCAGAATTGAGTCCCAAGAAGCCTGTGGGATCTTACTTACATCCAGCTTTAAAACATGGTTGTCCACAGAAAAATGACCCTTGGATACCGAGCCTGCGGAAGAAATCAGCAGAAGTTGCGCAAGTCTGTTATATTACCCACTTGTTACACGAAGGGCACTCTAGCTTGGACGGTGGGTTGCCATTTGGGCAGGCGGAGCTTTGGCAGAGGACAGACATTACCACAATGCCAAGCCAATTAAACACTGCAAAGCGCTCGTCCATCCGTTCAGGGGCTTGGTAAGGTGCTCCTGTAAACAGGATTGGAGTGTACCCTCATCGACGCCTAGCACCCGCGTACAGCAAAGTAGTTCCAAGCGATACATAAATTCTTTGTGGTGGAAAAATTAAAGAAATGTGCCTCGGCAAGTCTACATGATTGGAATCCTGCCTTCGGATTTGTGAGCTATTTGTCAAGGGGTTTAATCGCGCCTACTCTCCGTTTGACCTGCATAGATATCCCTATCAAATCTCTGCGACGTATACTGAACAAGCTTTACAGCAAGGGCTACGCAACACTGGCACGAAATTCAAATTCATTGTCCGTATTTTTGGGCCACAACTGGTGCGCGTCAATCGGGCGCTATAGCGTGTGAACTTAAAAAGGTGGGACTCACTGTCATTTCTCGTCTTGCCCTCAGAGTCCCCTCTTCCTCGTACCTATCCCACAGCGTCCCTTTCGCTCGTAACAACGCCTTGCGGAGCTCCCTATCCTATTTGGACGCGCAACGACTAGCTAGCTTACGACCCCAGCGATATTTTGAAACCGATGGTAGCGTCTGCTGCGTCGACAAAAGCCCCACCTCTTTCTTATGCAGAGCATGCAAAGAAAGCTCAAGGTATCAAATCCCCCAACACTGCTCGCCAGCCGAACCCCCTCGCCCCATCGACATCTCTCGCCCAATCCACGTCGCTCGCACCTCCAAGTAAATCCACGACGAACCTTTCGAACATCGATGTCTCGGCTGTGCCAACAGCGGGCCCGAGTACAAGAAATCAGACTCAGGGACCCATGAACGGCGGAGGGAACAAAGTAATTGACAACATATCTTCGCCCACGTCGACATCTGCTATCCCTCAACCACCGTCAATACCACCACCCCCATCATCCACGCCCTCATCAAGCAAAACACTGCCGGAAAACGTTTGGGATCGTCGTAAAGAGCAAATGGCCTCCAAATCGATAACTGTGATATCAACGGCATCATCATCCGCCCTCAACAATCCCGTACCATCGTCCTCAGAACCTGCATCACTCAGCTTCCGACCACCATCACCATTATCCAAGGAAGAGGATCCATTTATTGTTCGCGTTCCGAAAAGCGTGTCCAAGACACCTGCGCCTGCGAACTATCAGGAGAGTTGGCCAGAAGTTGGTAAATCAGTGGAGGCCTCACCGAGTATCAACGGAGGGGCAAAGGAAATGGAGCCAACTACACCAAAGAAAGGTATGTTTCACTACCCTTCCACAAGTCTATTATCCTTCCAAAGGCGAGGCACTCGTCCCTTCCCCTTAGTTCTCCGTCAGAGTGCGCGAGATACGACCTATACAGCCTGACTTCATTCAAGTGATCTTCCCATTTCCCTTGAACTCACCCGGTGTATGTTTTGAATTATATAGCCGGCGACAAACCTAAATGGGTCCCCATCCCCGCTTCCGAGCTGCAAGCGGCAGCTGATGCTGCTACCACGCAAAACCGCAAGCAGCACGGCCGCTCCCAGTCTCGGCATCAAGNMWSGTAATGGGGGCACCTGTGGTGCAAACGGCATTCACATCAGGATCTGGGATTCAACTGGGATTTGTGACAGCGATGGTGGGCAGAGAGAGCCATGAAAATTGAAGTCCACTGGAAGGGCAACCTAACAAATCACACCGCGCAACGAGCAAGAGGGAATCCGAAGTGAATATAGAACTACCAAATACAGTGGAGCGCTCACCTAGCAAGAGGGAATCCGAAGAGAATACTCTAAGGATCCGTCTTGCCAGAGGCGTGAATGTGTATCTACGGCGTGGGACGTGGACTGTACAGTACTAAGCTACAATATAATCACAAGAGCAGAAGCGAAACGAGAGGGAAAGAGAAAGCAACGAAAGGGGAATGTGTAACAAATGTAATAAATACTAAGTACAAAAGGGGAAACAATAGGGAATAGGGATGAAGAGGGGCAAGTGCCAGCGCACCAGTAATCCAGTAGCGAGTGCCGACCAGTGTCAAGCGAATGAAGAGGTAAACAAGCAGGGGAGATAAGACAAGGGGGAATCATAGAGCCATGAAAATTGAAGTCTACTGGGGCCGCGGGAAAAATGCGGACCCGCCCGGGGCAAATCACAAAATACCTAAGTAGCAAAATATGTAGGTCCCACTGCCAATAAGTGACTCTTATATTAGTTCTTTAAAATACTAGCAATTTCTAAGTACAGCTAGGCCCTAGAAGTGACCGCGGGAAAATGCGGACCCGCCCGGGGCCTGGGGATTTGAGCGCAAGTCTGTATACTCATTAGAGCTATACTTACTGGGTTTAACTCGCATTTTTGGAGAGTATATGATAGTATTATGTATCTGTATATATTTAGAAACCAAAAGTGGACCAAAAGCGGACCCTACCGGGCCCTATTACTATAACTAACACTTTGAATCAATGTATACAAGCCTATTATTAGCATGTTATCAAATCATCAATTATTCTGTACAATCTTGAATGACGATTTGTAGTTTCATCTCTNAAAAAAGTGGAGCCTTCGGCCCCGCTTTTGCATGTGGCTGTGCTTTTGGAAAAGCGGACCCCTCCGGCCCCGATGCGGCTGACGTGGACCCGCACGGCTCCATTCTAACCTTGCTACCAAAATGTGCTTTATGAAAAGCGGACCCCTCTGGCCCCGCTTTTACATGGGCTGTGCTTACTAGATTGTTATACACCTCCAAATAGATACAAAGCAGGTTAATATAAATGTGTGAAAATATATTCTCTGTATTTGTGGCTGCGCTTTAGGAAAAGCGGACCCGCCCGGGCCCCGCTATGCATGCTACATCGTTTTCTACAGGCCCATTAAATAGTCCTCATACTATCCTCCACTTTCCCCACCCAGCAATGGGTGTATTCTTGGCATGGTGGCTGCGCCTTGGGTGGAAGCGGACCCGCCCGGGGCCTACTCAAGGCCTACTTTTGTGATTTTACCCATAATANTTTTTATATTACTAGTAATATAGTCCAGCTTCATCATATTCACTCCCTGGGCCCAGCAGAGCATGGTAGTAGTCCCCTTTCATCGCATATTCAGTAGAGAATACTGCATCCAAATTAGGCAGCTCCCCATATCACCCCCTGGGACCATAACATACAATACAATTGTATNTACCCTTTTTCATGTATGTTACAGTACAGTGTATATATCCTATGTGATGCAAGTACCTGCTGGCTAACAAGGCCACGCGCCGGTGTGCCTATGGATGATATTGAATGATAGAACGGACTCAATAATTACAAACGGTTGCCCTCACCCCCGCCCCTAAGCTCCCACTTCACCGTCGGCGAAGTGAGGTGCTCGTCCAATACCGCCATTGGTTGATCAACAGCAATCTCAGATTCGAAGCACATACATGAGCACATAGGTAAGTGGCGTGCTGTGAACCCAGGTGCATGAGATCACGGATACTTGATTGATGCTTATTGGTTCGCAATTGGCTTAGTACGGTGTCCTGTGCGAACGCAAACTCAGGCGGATAGATAATGCCAGCGTAACGTAAGGGGGCTGTCGCAGGCTCAGAGGTCTTTCACGGATATTGAATATTCAAGTGCAGCTTACAATAGCGATATAGGTGCCGTATTTACTTACGACGCACTCACATGCAAGGGTACTTGCTAGGAACGCACCAATGGCAATCATTGACCCACAATTACCTTGCCAATGACGCCGGCGAGCCTTTCATCCATGAAACGGAAGTAAATCATTGTATAATTTCCGCCCACAACAGCACGATGACAAGCGCGTCAGCGTTCATCTTGGCCGGCGCAGTGATCAGACCGTCGACGGCGTTAGAGAACTACTTCTCCACCTGACCCATTCCCGATTTCCAATGGTGCTTCCCTCCTTCTTGAAGTCCATTCGCTTGACGCCAGATGGACCGGAACTTCAAGAAGAACTGAAATCAGATTTCACGAATCAGCGAATCGCCGGCACCCCTGAGACATATGGCGTGAAGCTTGAAGCCAGCCTGCCAAAGGATTTCATGCATCATGAACCGAACCAAATAACAACGTTCTTCGTTCCTTCCGTCTTCATGACCGCGCTTTCTCCAGTGGATCACACGATGTCCTTCCTTTGATTATGCCATGATTCATAGCCCCCCTGTTTTTTCCTACTCGGTTGGTATAAGTATTGACCCACCGGATCCCCGAGGCACGTACATGTAAATCTTACCTTCGCTGATTGGTTCCTACCGCACGCAGCCGCACGCATTTAACTTACTCCTTTCATTCCCCTCGATCGTGTTTGCAAGGGGGTTTTGAGGGGCTTGTCCCAAGGAGAAAATTGGCCAAACGTGTTCTGTCAATGCCGCCGAGCTGAGTCTGGTGATATGTATCTCGACATCTCCTTGGAGGACTGCGTCCATCAGTCCATTATGGACTTCTATGACCGCTTGGCTGTGAGTGACCTTGTTACGGTTAGAAGTAGTATCCTAACGGCACTAAGGGGCTCATGATTCTTGGAAGGGTCCGAAGCATCATCACGGTACCAAGCGGTACCAGCGTCACTGACAGCTAGGCATCCGATCATACTATCATGATCGAGGTTCGAAGCGTCCCCGTGGCCACGATTACAGGTGCCCATACGTGAACTTTACGCTTTGAGGCATGACGGACGACTCGGGAGCTAGGGGTTCGAACGAACTTCGAAGACCTGGTTCATGGGTTCATCTCCCAAACGTTCAGGTTCCCATCAACTCGGAACTCGCATAGCGATTTAGGTCCGAAGTTCTATGCAGAGTAAGTTAGGTATTTAGTATACTCTAGAGCAAGTACTGGCAGATCTTTACGTTAATTTTGCCGGCAGACTCGGAACGGTAGGGGTGGATGACCATATAGACAGCAGTGTTCTTGTTGACGCATTTGTCGAAGTCTCGAAGTCTTGGTCTTGGTTCTTCTTCTCAAGAACGCGTGTGACTGGGTATAATGTTCTTGCCTATTACCGATGTCGCAGGAAGCACGAATCGCGAAGAAGGTGAGGTTACTCCGGGGTTTGGCGCATGACGCAAATGCCGCAACAGACCGAATTGACTTCGCTTCGGATATCATTGAGGATGCATGACCTTGATTCGAAGGTCGCTGAGGAGATATCCGTGATTTATGACATGGGCGCAGAATACCATTGACGGGTGTCTATGTTCAATCTATCCGGCAGCCGAGAAGAATTGATTGTATGAACCAAACCAGATCGTTGCGTAGGCCCCGGCCATCAAAATTGTACAAACTTGGTTCGTGATGCAGTACCTCGGGCGAGCATCACAAACGTCTATGCAGGCACCCACCGATAGTTCGAGCAGGGGGATACATAAATTCTTCCCCCTCAAATCGATCTCTTGCGTTGAAGGGCTGTCTTCCACACTCGGCCGCCGTATGGCCTGGTAACGCTGGAAGACCCAGGCTTGCTATACGGAAGCTGTGAGGCTGTAAATGGCATGGATGCGATAGAATGAACCCACGGTTTCTCTGAAGAGTAAGGCTTGGGAAGTGAATTGTGTTCACTGACGGACATGTGCCATCTCTATGGCAGATGTTCTTCCATAGATTCGTGGGACCAGGGTGCGAGTATATTCGATATTCGAAGATCACTGAACTTTGATTCCTTGAGAACTTAGAGAAGTCAGGGCTGGAATGGTTCAGCCGATGAGTGACTGGAGCGATGAGATGGGGGTAAGCTGACACGATGTGATCAAGGATGTAAGTTGGTGGGAAAAACACTAAGGCACGGAGTTTTGTTTTCAATCGTTGCCGATGGGCGCAGCAGGCATGGTGTTACGCTGACATGGCCTCCCCAATAGGTAGGTTGTCTTGTCCTGCACATAGTATCCGAGCGTTCAGCGTTCTACGGAGCCGTAAAACCCCCCAGGGGCAAGTTATGAGACGAGCACAAGCCGTTGTTCAAAAATACCTCGTAGTGATCCAAATCAGAGAAGAATTCGAGGGGCTCAAAGTGGTATATGAACATCACATTATTCGCGTTTGATTCGGAAGATCAGGGCTCTGATAGCTGTGGGGGAGCGTGTGCAATGTCAAAAGGAGAAGAAGAGAAGAACTTGGAGCCATGGCTTCCCTTGTCGGAGGCGGAGGCGCAGTGAACAAACTTGGAACGGCGCGAGCTGGAACAAGTGATTTAGGGGCGTCCCTGTCCGCAACTAGGAGGGAAGAGCGATAAGAAAGGAGCGAAGGAAAAGCACATCTTCCGGGAGAGAGATTGAGGAGCATTAGTTGTGTATGACGAGAGTACAAGCGCGTAACAACTCGGTATCCGGGCATGAATGAGTTATAAAGATGATGTCAACATATAATCGACGCACCGCCTTCGTCCAAGCATTACTGCGGAGAAGCAGAAAAAAAACTACAAGTGTTGGGCAGGAAAAAAAAGAAAGNAAAAAACCTCAATCTCAATGCCGAAGGTTGAGAAGAGGATTACGCCCGTATACGCCAACCATCGCCTGGTCTTCGTTCTTTGCCAACCCCACCAAAACCTTCCCTAACAGCCAACCACATTCCAGTAGAACACAAAACATCTTTCAGCTCCTCAGCCGAAAGCTCCAACCCACTCCCAGGCGGGCGATTAGCGGAACCCGACGTCGATGCATCACCTGGCCCAGCGCTGGTAGCTGGACGATGACTAGGTAATGTCCGTTTCCTCACAACCATACGCTCGACCTCCACATCCGCCAAAGGGAATGGCACCTTCAGCATGGCGACAACCTTTGGATGATGAGGCGTCGGACTCAGCGTCCCAAGCTTCAGCTTCAACGTCTGTGGTGCTGAGGGATCTGGCAACAACGCTGGATTCACATTTGTCAGATCCAAAGAGTTACGTGAGTATGCCGACGATCTTGGAGAACGTGATGCGGTTTGCGTCAATGGTACGAGAAGGCCGCTCCCAGTTGGGGGCGTCGTTAACCGTTTGACTTTCAGTGTGCAAGTCCAGGGCGTTTCAGAGTCCTCCGGGTCACTGTCTTCCCCGTCGTCTTCGTCCTCGCCGCCATCCTGACGGGGTCTGGAATGGGATCGAGACTTTGGACGTTTCTCTTCATCAGACGTCTTCGTACTCGTGGTTTTCTGCGACAACAGACTCAATCGTTTCGTCGCCTTATCCCTTGGAGATCGATCTACATCAGCACCTCCATCGCCCGGACCATCAGCACTCGACCTCAAGTTCGTCTTGCTCTCCGACCGACCGGCGCGCCCATCGTTGTTATCAACATTCCGGGAACGATCCCGACGAGGCGGTGGGTTGCCAATGACCAAACTGGCGCGCCTCCCAGAACGATCTCCATCCCTTAGCTTCTTCTTCCCTTTCCCACTCTTACCCCGCTTCCACTCAAACCTCACTTCGAACATACTCCACGCATCGCTGCCTTTATTCAGCGTGCTAGCCCGCTTCTCATCACCTATACCAAGGCCAATGACACCACTCCCAATCTTGCCTAGGTTTCCAAGAAGACCACTGTCCGAGCCCTTAAACCACCTACGCACTATCCAAACGTACATGGTGGCGCGATTGGTTTTGCCCCTACCAGACACGTAAGTCAAACTTCATCAGAACCCGAACATGATGAACTCACTTGGCTGCCTTTGACCCGGCGGGTACGATGGAAAGTGACGGTTGGATTCCAAGAACAGGTGGTCGCAAGGCTGTCCAAAGGGAGAACGCGCTCAGTTCAGGTCATCGCTCTTTGAAAGATTCCATATCAACTTACCTTGCACTGGTGCAACTGGCTGGCTGGCAGGTGTAGGTGTAGGCGGGTTCTATCAACCGAGAATCAGCAACGAACTGAGATATTGCAACTATGGAAAAACGCGTACATGAACGTTCACACTCCCACTTGAATCCGTCGGAGTCACAGGGCCAAAGAGACCGCTATCCCTCTTCGACGGTTCACTCGACCGATTCGGCCAAGCTTTACTTTCACCATTACGTGCCATCGGGGGAGTCGCCATGATCGTTGGGCTCTCCGACACAGGTGCGTGTTCCCGGGGAGGAAGCGGCGGGGGTGTAGGCGAAGGAGGTTTGTTCCTCCCACCAGCATTCCTCCCAATCAACGCCGATCCCTTGTTCATAAACCCAGGCAAATTGAACGAGGCCGCCTGTCGCTTATTACGGGGTGTAGGCGTTTCACCGTTCTCGGTCTCTGAATTAGATCGATCGTGGGGCGCAGTGGTTGATATAACAGGAGCGCTAGGTACTCGATGATGACTTTGCGAAGCGACAGTTAGATGTTGGTTGGCGGAGACGAATTGGTTAGCGGACGAAGCCAAGGTAGGTGTTGTTGCCATTTCAGGTGAAGTGGGGGAGGGAGAATACATGGGAGAAGCCGGTGCCTTCGGTGTGACTGGCCTGGACTTGGACATCCCGCCCATGGGGGTAGGCGACGGTAAGGGTGAGTAGGTACTGAGATCTGGCGTCGCGTTCGTATTGGCTCCTTTACGTTTGAAAAGTTTACCGAAGATATTTTTCTTCGATGAGCCATCTACCGCACTGCCTTCAGGTATAGGAGACACAGATTGTGAGGGGTATGGATGATTAGAATGTTGTTGCTGAGCGTGGAGGCCATCTTGAGATTGTGCATGGTGTAAAGTGGAGTCAATACCTGCCGAGGATACTGATAACCGAGATGACGTGGGCGTGTGCCCATGAGCATCGTCCGATAAAGTAGGCGTTACTGGACGGCTTGACTTGTCTTGATGTGCATGTAAGAAACCGCTGCCATTGTGGGGTGGACGCCGAGAATCTAGAGAAGTACGATTCGATCTGGGCTGAGCGAACGCAGCAGAGTTTACGGGGGTTGATGGTGCCTGCTGAGCAACAGTGCTGGCACGACTCGATCAACTACGTCATCAATATCGGCAAAATATGACTAACCTCGTTGAAGGCCAAACCTCCACTGGCTCTAACAGTGCGAGGCCAACCATTTCTAAGCCACGCTTCTGGAATTTGGCGATCTTGGCGTCTGTCCCAGCATCGACAATGGTATTCGTCATGACATTGTGAGCTTGTAGGTTGTACAAGGGGATGATTGTGCGACGGCTGGATGACGAGGAGGCTGTACTAGCAACGGACGAAAAACTCGCGACAGACGAGTACCCAGAAGAATACATCGCTGTTGACGCATCCGATTGATTGGTACTCGTGCGCGACAAGTCGTTGGTGGATTCGTCAGTTCCTTGTCTCCGAGGGCCTTGACCAAATGATGTCCGAGCAGGGGTGGCTGTGACTGGCGTGTTGGCTTCACCAAAGTTCACAGAAGTGGTGGATGTAGGCGTGAGTCCAGTGGGTCCACGCGTATTCGGGGGAACGAGCTGCACTTGAAGGTTCAAGGGATGATTTGTCTTGGAGGGTGGTGGGCGAACAAAGATGAAGGTCTAGCAAGCGTGTGTGAAACAACCATCACGAGTGTCTCTAATACGTATAACGTACCTCGTTCGCTGCCTTCTTTTCCTTTGCTTTCTGATCTTTCACCTGCCCAAACTCATTCACTGGCGCTTGTCCAGCAGACGGAATGTTCTCGTCATCGTCGTCCTCGTTATCTGGTTTGAAATCCGAGGTTATGCCTCCGTTCGTCTTCTCCGGTGAGGCATGGAGTTGAAGAGCTGATGGCAGTAAAGAGGTGAAAGTGGCGAACATAATCGCCAAGTCCCGTAGAAGCAGTAAGCTCGGACAAGATCAGCCGACTCTTGGTTGCTTGCGCCGAGACTATGGGCGCACTAAGAGAATCCGAGCCAGTTGGATATATGCCACGTCGATTTATGGGAGATAGAAGGGAGGCGTTCGATGTCGTGCAATGGTGCGTGCAACAGCCGATGTAATATGCGTTTTTATCAACTCAAAAATCGATATCAATGGGGAAACCAGCGCTGCGGACTTGAACAGCGGGTTATCTTCAGATACTGCGGTTGTGAGAGAGGATCAAATGTCAGTCGAGGAAGTATAGACGTACGAAAGGGAATCACGCACCAAGGCACTGGAAGAGGCTGCGCCTGCGGTCAAATTGACTCGAAGTCGACCTTGTGCGTTTATGGTGGTGGTAGCGGTCGTCGCCGTCAACGTGAACGTTGTGGAGGCCGTGTGCGTGGACGTCGTGGTTGTGGAAAAAGATGAGATGATGAGAACAGGGGAGTTGACTGTTTTATGTCTCCGTTTCGACTTCCAAAACGAGCAAGTCGGTGCGAAACCACTTTTTACGTCATTGCAACTACTAAAACCAATGTTCCCTCCTCCTCGTTCCCCATTTATACCTTCGATCTACTCTATCCTTGCCTTTTTTCAAGCTCTTCCAAAGGCCTCTGGCTCATCTACTCTTCGAGCACTCTTTTTTTCGTAACATAGGCTTGTCAGGATCTCAGCTGCGGGGTCGTACTTCCACCGGACAAGCCACAAGATACTGACGGACCACCCTGCGGAGCTTCCGGGATCCCTCTCGATATCTACCTTTCAGAATTGCAATTGTCTTTCAGAGAAACCGTCGTGGAACGGTTGCCCGTGCGCAATTGTGAAGCGCTGTGTCGATTTATCGCGTACACAATCGTTAGTCATCT
The DNA here is from genome assembly GCA_029747585.1 of Pleurotus djamor. Classification (NCBI taxonomy): domain Eukaryota; kingdom Fungi; phylum Basidiomycota; class Agaricomycetes; order Agaricales; family Pleurotaceae; genus Pleurotus; species Pleurotus djamor. Next base: position 20,152 of record JAPEVF010000560.1, read on the forward strand.
ACCATGCCGGAGAGCCTCGTCAGGCTAAATGACACGCTTTCTGGAAATCATTACTGTTCGCAATACCGTTCGAAACATACATGAGAGCGTGCTCTTGGTAATCCGAATACCTCGGAGCCGGCCACTCTATGTTGAAACGTCTTGGTACCTAGACTTAGGTTCGCTCGGCGCGATGTGCAACGTTCCCGGAGGTAAGTATGTCAATCTGACTGGATCAAAAGTAAAGTGGCGTTATCTGTGATACTAAAGATCGCGGTTTCCAATGATGAGCGCGTCCTTGTACGCGTGCCTTAATACACCCCATGGGCGCACAAAGTTCACCGCGATGGACGGGCGACAATCCTAGCTATAGCCTGTGGCCAGAGGTTGCTCTATCTCCTTTCAATAATGGTGGCATGTCTTCATCTACACTTGCCCGTGTGCATGTATAAAGTCAGCACCCCCTCTCACTATCACATCATCAGATTTTCAATGCGTGACAATCGAATTGGCTTCGAGGAACCTCGAAACTTGACGCCTCAAAGTGTCCAGCCTTTATGACGTAGAACCGCGATGACGTTGGGGGCGATGTGAGCGGAGGTATGTCAACAAATAATACGCCATTGTATGCTATAGCCTAACCGAGCATCCGATATGAGTACACGGATTACGCGTCAAGCTTTCAAGGTCGAATGCCTAGTATGTGGTTTCTGGCTGCTTTGTCGATCAAGCGTCGTGTTCTCCTCGTGCCTAAAGAAAGCCCGCGGGCGCACAAAGTGCACTACGATGGGCCAACGCTAAACTTTGGCTGAGAACACATTCCCCCTCCAATGGCGGCGCGTCTGTATCTTGACTTCTTCCTGCTTCACTCAGAATACGTCCTTTCAATTGTGGCCTCGGTTTGGTCTCGGGTTTGATTGGGACGAACTCGAAATTGAGGCATGTCTGAGAGAGATGGCTGAGTACGCAATTTACTAACCTCATGTCTGTATTTGACCAATGAAGATCGCGCTTTCTACTTCTCTGAATTATTATCGATACCTGTGCTGCTTCGCCATCGCGCGGAGAGGTTCGGGCAATGATGCCCTATGATGATGCCCTCAAAGCTGGGGAACACGAAGGTATCAAGGCCTAAGCCTGGTACGTGTAGGGAACGACCCTGACGACCCTGTTTACCGATTAGAATCTCCTCCGCAGTTCCATGTGCATACGGAGGCATACGGATGTGAGTATCCCCGAGTCGATTAGTTGTTTACCTCCAGGCTGATGGGACAGTTATGGACATGTCGCAGCAATGCACAGTTTGCCTGACAACCGTCCATAAATCTTGACTACCAGGAGTGGTGCTGCTTTGGTCGCGCGACGACCGTAGCATTGGTCAATGGACTCCCTAACTCTCTACAATATCTTCTGGGGTTGGCGCAGCAGTCAAGGGAGCGGACACGTCAACAGGGAATGATGACCGTAGTCGGATATTTCTTCATAAGCTAGGGAAATTCTAGTACATGATACTGACTATATATTATTAAAAGGAAGAGAAGAGGGTGACGCTTAGAGAACGGGGAGAGAGATAGTCAAGATTACCCCTCGATATCGATGTCAAACTTTTCAGCCCCGCCCAACTCCACAAACTGTTCCTCCAACAAGTCCATCGCCTCTTCCAGACCTTTCAACGTCGCCGCGTCCACCTTCTCCTTCATAGCATTCATGGGCCTGTATATCTCAAGCTTAACGACGAACAACACAAACGCCTTGGACTTGGCCGCTAATCGTGCATCCAAGGCTGTCCAGCCTGGAGTATCCCAATCGAGAGGACAGACGAGCCGGGTTTCGGTGGATTGCAGCTTGATCTGAATAGTCAGCATCTCGAGGCGCGAAAGACTCTCGAAGGTCGCGCGGTCCAAGAAGCTCGCCATGACCGGAAGTGATGTGTGCTCGTCCAACAGGGAGACTCGAGTTGAGAGCGTGAGGAAACCCAAGTTCGTGTAGGGTGTAAGATCTGCGTAAATAGGTAGAACAGGAGAGTCCACGAATTTGTCAAAGGGTGACATTCTGAGGAAACTTTGTCGCGCTGAGCTTAAGAAGGTGAAAGTGAAGGTGGGGATGTTGAAAGGAACGAAATTGGGTATGACAGCTTGGCCAAGTGGCTTGAACACTTCGAGTTGGACTTTGTATGTAACCAGATTGGGCATGTCTAGGATCCCATGAGTGGCGATATCGTAGGCATCCTCGCTCTTGAATTTAGCCAATTCTAGACGGGGAAATGTGATGGGTTCCAAGGCAGCATCGCGCAATTCCGTCCTCGCCGATTCGTACATTACGTATATGCGTTCTAGAACCAGTTCTTTGAGAGATTCGGAGCATGCGTCGAGGAGCGAGAGCAGAGTCTCGAGCGCGGAAAAGCCAGTCCTAGTAAACTCCAGCTTCACCAAGTGTCCACTTGAAATCAGGGTATCGATAGCCAAGCACATCTTCGGTGAGAACTGCTCGTAGTTGAAGGCTTTGCTCATGATATGGAAGTCCTGTACATGGGTCAAGCGGTTCAGGATCGAGGGAAGGTTGTCGTCAAATACGTTTGCGAATGCGCGGAACGAGTAGAGGTCAAGAGTCACTTCTTCAAAATGGCGGGCCAGATGGGGCGACTGGGTAAGAATCTGATCCAATTTCTCAAAGCGAGGTTCGAGCTGGTAAAAGTTCTCGAAATCCGCGTTGAGGACACAGAAGAAGTAAGGTTGGCAGATTGCTGCCCATGTTTTGGAAACGAGGGAGCACGGCGGGAGACTGTCGCTGTCAACGTAGGAGATAACTTCTTCGATGAGTTCTACTGGAAAAGGCTTTGAAAAGGCGGGCATCGCTAGTCGTAAGGGGGTGCAGGCAAGGTACGGGGTACGCCCGACGCTGATGATCCAGAATTATCACGGGGACAGCCTGCCCCTGAGCGCAGTGGATGCATGGACGCTGGACAGGAAACGCGACAGACGCAAACAAGGTGTCCATTGTTAAGAAAGGGTGACGCAAGGGGGTACATGGCTTAAGAAGCTACGGTGTCGCAAAGGGGAAGAGAAATATAAAAGACGATAAGAAAGATTTAACGCGTGGCCACCAACTTGAAGATATCAGCTTTCCTCAACTTCACGAATTGTGACTCCAGAAGCTCTACGACATCGTCCAGCTTAACCAACTGAGCCGTTCCAGTTTCCTGATAATAGGGCTTGTAACCATTGATGTGGATCATAACCTGTCGCAGAGTCCCAATCAAAGACGCAAGGCGGGAATCCAGATCCTTCCAAGTAGGGAGATCCCAATCGTAAGGATAAACTAGTCCATCTTGATTCGCCTCGAGAAAGATCGATATGCTCAACTCCTCGAGTTTCTCCAGGTTCTCAGGGTCGGCGTAGTCGAAGAATCTGGCAATTCGAGAGAGCGCGATAGAGCCATCTTCTGGGGTAAAGATGGTTGATACGGCGATGCGACGGAGGTTCTTGAAGGGGCGGAAGTCAGGCAAGACAAAAGCGGGAGGCATAGCATCCGGTATTTTAGGGACAAAACTGTGGATGCTCCTGGGTTGCGCATACGGGATAATACGGGACCCTATGTTGAAAGACAAGGAAGGAATCGTTCGAGGGATGAAGTTGGGGATAATGGGTCGGTAAGGCTGAGCCAAGTCGATTTTGAGTGTTTGGGAAAGAAGGCTGGGCATGCGTAGTACTTCTTGATCTACTAATTGGAATAGCGTGTCACCGACCACCAGTTCTAGCTTCTCAAGTCGAGGCAATTCCACGGACTGAAGGGTGCCCCGCTCCCATTNCCCTCTGAATTTCCGAGCCAGAGAACACAAGCTCACGGAGAGCCATTCGACACTCCCGCAGCAACGAGAGAAGTGCCGTTGGAGTTTCGAAGTCCACTCTAGAAAACTCAAGTTTGACAAAGTGACGGTTCGAAACGAGAGTATGGAGAGATCGAATCATGCTGTCCGAAAACTCCTCCAAGTAGAAGACCTTGCCCATTATATGAAGATGCTTGACGCCTTCGAAACGACGCAGAATGCAAGGAAGGTGTTCGTCGTATGCCTTTGGTAAGGCCCTGAAGGACCAGAGATCCAGCGTAACCTCTCGAAAGTATTGAGAGAGATGGGGCGATCGGTTAAGAAGTCGATGTAGTTGTTTCAATACGGGCTTGTATTCCCAAGAGAGTTCGAAATCTGCGTGAAGACTGGAGAATACGCGTCGCTGAACAACAGGTGTCCAAACTTTCGAAACGAGGGAGCACGCCAAGAGTGTTTCGCGATCATAACCGCAGTACCAAGAAAGAATCTCCTCAATAATCTCAACGGGAAGCTGCATTGCAAGAGCGGGAAGAAACCGAGAAAAAGGCAGCAAGTACCGAGCCCGGAGTATGTGGAAGTGGACGAAGATTCAAGAGGGGCAACGAAACTCCAAGCAAGTGGCTGAGACTTGGACTTATCTGATGCGATCCCACGGTCAGTTCTATATTCACACGCTTAGATAGCTGGTGAAAATTATTATACTTACAACCTGCCATCAATATTGCTTGCCAAGACCCTGGTATATCGTACTCTACCATACATAAATTCTATTATCCCTCCAATGGGTGGAAGTAAAGTAAAGTTAATAGTATGAATGTCTAAGCAGTTACATACACAGAGAATGGGAAAACTTGGTCATACAACTGTCGCTTCCAAGGTCTTCAAATGTTCCATTCCACACGCGCCACGATTCCAATCTTTGACCAACTTATACTTCCTCGTCTTATCGCAGCCGGCAACGTCGCATATGGGCGTAGGTCGAGGCTGGGGGGCAGTCGGCATTGTCGCAGAGTCCACAGGCGATGTAGGAAGCACAGATACAGGGATCGAGAAGTATATATTCATTACTTTGTCTTTTTCTGCTCCCTCAGTCGGTGTAGGAGCCGTAGCGCCGTCAGAAGCAATGGAAACATTGGTATTCCGAGAAGTCGTAACCCAGCGGTAGGTATTTGGAGGAGTAGGCGGACGAGGGGGTTCTGAGGGTTCCGCAGCGTCTCCGTCAGCATTAGCGTCAGCGGCATCTCCGTCCCCGTCTTTGTCTTTATCTCGATCTTCGGCGGTAGAGGCAGCGGTATTGGTGGTCGCAGTACGTTTATTCCGAGGTCGGGATTGTTTCTTGAGAAGGCGGTTGATAGTTTCCATCTAGGCCAAACGCGTGAGGTCATCAACGAACCACATAAGTTGCGAAGGAGTACGTACCTTTTCATCTTCTAGCTTCTTCTCGGTGAGATTGCGACGCTTTCGAGCCGTTTCTTCGCGTCGCAATGCTAGCTCGGTTTCGTTCAATGTTTTCTTCTTCTTTGAAACAGCAGACTCATCTATATTGTGTTTAATAACCGGCAATAGGGCAAACGGGAAAGTCTTACTCAGAGAAACATGAGAGGGGTCAACGACGCTAGCCAAGACAGCTTGTCTTGTCGTCATGGGCTTTCCAGCGGGATTGTACTCGAGATCATCATCGGATTCGTCCTCGGATTCGATGTCAATATCTGTGATACGCAATGTCAGCGACACTATGAAAGAGAAATACGGGATGGGACAAGGCTGGTGCCCATCCGTCCTTCGCTGGTATATGTTGACAAACGCTCCGAGCGGTGGCACGGATCGGGCACGGAGTGACTGGGACTTACCACGCGAACGCTTCCTCCTCGAATTAAACTTGCTTGGCCGTTCCTCTGGAGCTGGCGTAGGTGTAGCAGTCGTGGGCGTCGACCCAGAATGCGCTGGTAGCTTCAGCTTAATTTTGAGTCTTGGCTGAGGAGGCGGGGAAGGTTCGTCCTCCTCCTCATCGTCCGGCGCAGCCTGCTCAACGTCTTCGACCTCATGAACTTGACAATTGGGTTAAATTGTGCTCACCGACTGTATTTCGTCTTCTTCCTCTTCCACCTCCGACTGCTCTTCTGACTCGACGTCATTCTCAACATCAACATTCTCGTCGTCCATCACGACGTCCGACTCCCCTTCATCTGATATCTGCATGTCTAACCGTCGACGGTTTCGAGTACGCATGGTTGGAGGGGGTACCAGTAAGCACGTAACAGAATGGTTGATATGAGAACGCCGTCAATTTTTAAATAATATTAGAAGGTTCCCAGGCAGAAGTCTAACCTTGACCATCACTTCCCATGGACATTTCGTCGTCGTCGTATCTGGCCATTCTCAGCGCGGTTTGCAGTTTCAAGCTTCGGTGTCGCTGGATGCGATCCCTCTGATTGCTCTAGATGAAGGTTCAACGGAAGTTTCGCAGACGAGGTGGAGAGACAACTGTGTCAGGTTATGTGTGTCCTAATTGGCGATATGCCGTGGGTCTGCGATGCGCTGTTCTCGATGCTTCAGCCTACTCTTACCAAGGCCGTCGTGGCGATGGGCGTTCCGGGAAAGTGACCATGCAGTTGAGTTGAGGGCATTGTGAACGGTGGTCTCAAAGTCTTTCAGGAGAACGCGTGACCGGTCTCATGGTCCAGCACTGCACCAAGTTCTTCAACCAAGTTCTTCAACCAGGCAATTTTTGAACCCGTTCTCTACTACATATCCAGCGCGCCCAGTCCGCCGCGCTCTGACTTAAACGGGCTCTCCCTTGGGCCTGTTCTTGCATATAAAATGTCGAAAACTGAGGAACTCGCGATCATCCCTGGGCAGCCTCTTTAGTACCTTGAGTACTCAACCCCGCGTTTGCCTCGGATGTCGTGGTTAATGCGCATCGCTAGCAATTGTCTTGCTATGCTACGGCAGATTTATACCTGTTCGGTCTGATGCTTAACAACTTGACGTCCGTAGTATAAAACACGGTTTCTGGATACACATCACCCTTGCTTGACCCTTTGCAATGGCTATCCCTACTCTCCCAGCGACATTCAGGCATCATGTCTTTCCTAAGGTATGTCTTTTCTCGATCAGCCCTTTGAGCCGGCAGGTCTGATCCATCCATAGCTAGGTTCTTATGACAATCTGATCCTGAAAGAAAGTCCCGTTCCTGCACTGAAATCAGGCCACGTCCTTGTCAAAGTCCATGCAGTCTCATTGCAGGCAGGCCTTTCATCCTCTTACTCAACGATTGACTTGATCGAGCGGTCGATAGTTCCGCGATCTAGCCGTTGCAAAGGGACAATATCCTTTACCAGGACTGTAGGTCTTTGACACTCTAACTGACTTCGCTCATTCACGCATAACTACAGTATCGTTAACGACCTCACGCCATGCTCGGATATGGCGGGGGAGGTTGTGGCCGTTGGTGAAGATGTCAAACTACCATGGGTTCCTGGTGATCGCGTTTGTGCCAATTTCTATTCGGAATACCAAGCAGGAGAGCCACACGCCGGTATCATGGCCGGTGCCCTAGGTGGTCCCACACAAGGTGTCTTATCTGAATATGTGCTCTTGCCAGCCTATGTAAGTCAATCACATCGATGCGGATGGCTATCACGGCTAACGGAGATGCTGGTTTAGGCTTTGATCAAAATCCCGCACAACCTCAGTTATGAGGAAGCTTCGACGCTCCCGTAAGTGTCATGGGCTGTCTGTAATGATGAAATTCTTATGCGGCGAGTCACAGATGTGCCGCCCTTACGGCGTACACCGCGTTTTCAACAAGCAAGCCGCTCAAAGCGGGGGACACTGTCCTCGTTCTGGGCACTGGAGGCGTCGCAACGTGGGCTTACTCACTCCAGATCTCTTTGGTCGGCTCCACTAAACTTATGAAAGTTTCGCTCTCCAGTTTGCAGTCGCCACCGGCGCCGAAGTAATCGTCACCTCCTCATCAGACAAGAAGCTCGAGACTGCCACCAAGCTCGGTGCTAAACATGTCATTAATTACCGCAAAACTCCTAACTGGGATGAAGTGGTTAATGAGCTAGTGCGTACATATTCGCCACTGCTCGATTCGTTTCATTCTTACTCTGTTTGGACGGTCCAGACGAACGGACGAGGCGTAGATCATGTCATCGAAGTGTGTTTCCCTTACCCCCTGCCTTGAACTAGCGTTGATTGGAGTGTCTAGGTCGGGGGTCCAGCAACACTAGCTAGGTCTTTGAAGTCAACCAGAGTTGGGGGAAACATTCACCTTATTGGTTTCCTTTCCACAGTACGCCTCCCTCCTCTCGTTTCCTCTCTTTCATCCGTTTTCATACACCCACACTTATAGGAACAAAACTACGATACAAACGTTATACCATTAATAATGTTCAAGGCTGTTAATTTAAGAGGGACGTGGCTAGGCTCAGCGGCTTTGTAAGTCCTCTACCCGCTTAGTTTTGAGCAGTAAACTTGGCCGTTGAACGCCGGAAACCTTTAGGTTTAACGACATGAATAGGTTGATAGAGATCAACGACGTCCACCCAGTTGTGAATAAGGTTTTCCCATTTGAGAATGCCGTAGAAGCGTTCAAGTATTTGGAGACTCAGGCACATATTGGGAAGGTGGTGATTAAGGTTGCTAGTTGAGTGGCGCTGTTTTCTTCCTCGCCCACGAGGCTCTATAATCTTAGTTCAATCATATGTTCGTTTTGTGTCAGTGCATGTTGGTAGGGTGAGGTGAACAGGAGGTGACTAGTGACTGCTTGCGACCTCGAGACCCTAACCGACTCATTCGCCAAGATTCCCGGGCTCTTCCCCTCTCTTCCCCGCTTCCAAGTTCCCAAGATTCCTGGGCATGAATAACACCCACGCTACTTGTTCAGCCGATGGGTCAGCTGTTCGTCCTTGATCAGTCAACGAAGGTCGCACTGTGGGCCCGAGGATCCAAGGATTTGTCATCTCTGTCATCCATTGCATATGATAACCAAGCAGCGGGGCAGATTGATTCCGATGGTGCGAACATCGTGCATTGATGTTGATGATGTGCGCAAGATCATAGATGATGCAACGGCATATATATACGGGAGTACCTAGGGACTCTTCTATCACAACTACAACCTGCAGCAAAACAGACAGACATGACTATCCCTACGACTACGAAGCAATATGTTCTCCCCAAGGTATGTGTTACCCTGATGGCTCCGGGCTGCGAGGAGATTGATATTCTTCCGGCCAGCTTGAAGGATATCAAGGATTACAGCTCACCGAAGGAACAGTAAGGCCGCCCAAGCCGACTGAAGTGCTGGTCAGGATCCACGCAGTTTCCCTGCAAGTGAGCACTGAGCACGCTATAGAACGTGGACATCTTACTGACTCCTTCGTAGTACCGAGATCTTATTATCTCAAAGAACCAGTATGGGTTGGGTCGTTTGTGAGCTATCCCAACAACCTGCTTTGACACTCTGCTAATGACGTCATTCGAAATTTCTAGGATCAAGGAGAACCTCGTCCCCGGCTCAGACATGGCTGGAGAAGTCATCGCTGTCGGTGAAGATGTTCAGAATGTGTGGCAACCTGGAGATCGCGTTTGCTCCAACTTTTCGATTACGCACTTGGATGGCGACCCATCTCTGGATACTCTGTCTCATGCTCTTGGTGGACCAATTAATGGCGTTTTGACCCAGTACATCACACTACCGGCTCAGGCGTTGGTGAGAGTTCCCGAGCATCTGTCGTACGAAGAAGCATCGACCCTGCCGTGCGTATTTGCGTTGTTGCGTTGTTGCGTTGTTGCGACGAGTATAGTATATTCATGGTTGGTTGTTCTAGATGCGCGGCGCTGACTGCTTATAATGCACTCCTTGGCCCCGTTCCTGTGAAAGCAGGTGACTATGTTTTGGTCCAACACTCCGGAGAACAAAAAAATTAGGGGAGACTTAAATTGAGCCTTAAATTCGACGTTTATTACCTGACTTAAACGTGGCGTTAAATTTGTTATTTAAGACTGTGGGAAAGCTTGAGATAGACTTAACATGTCTGCCGACGAGAAATCGCGGCGTAAATTCAAGGTTTAAGTCACAAAAAGAAATGAAATATTTAAATTGAGATGTCAGAACAAAAGAAATGTTGAATTTAAGGAAGGCTTATATCTTGAGTTTACGCGGCACGTAAACCAAAGACAAAACGAAACGTTTAAGTCACAATAAGAGTTTAAGCTCAGGTTAAACGCAACGTTTCCATGGATTTTTTAATTGCTAAACTAGCATTTGACCCGTGCTTCGCACGGGAAAAGCACAGCAACGCAAGTAAGCCACCGAATAAATTAGCAGATAGCAAACATAACGCAGACGGCCAAAAGGAACCTCGGTCGACAACCTTCGGGTTGGTCGACCTC
>JAPEVF010000561.1:0-30247 GCA_029747585.1 Pleurotus djamor
ACGAGGTGAAATATCAGGATGTTTGCGACGTACAGGATCCGCGCGACTACCGCAATGATCAGAAGATCAAAGGGTTCTTGAATCAGGCAAGAAAGTACGACTGCCGGTATGTGTGGCTGGACACAGCATGCATTGATCGATCAAGCAGTGCTGAGTTGGATGAGTCCATTCGATCCATGTATACGTGGTACAAGACCGCGTATGTGTGTATTGTTTACCTCTCCAAGTACACCAATGAAGATCCACGGGACCCATGGACTTCTCGCGGATGGACCCTCCAAGAACTCCTTGCTTCTAGGCGGATTTCCTTCTTCAACACAGAGTGGAGGCGGGCGTTTGAAGCAAAACATTCCATCTTATATCCTCTACGCGACTTTGATTTTATTAGGAGCCTCGACCAGGAACGCATGGACTACTACACCTTCAAGCATGGTGGAAATGTTGGATCATTTGCGGAGACAAGTCATCATTCTTCTGATGGTTTGCATGACATTCTACGGTCACCAGCAATGGTGTGGGTTGCTAGCTGTACTGGTGAGTAAGTCGTTCTCTTGCCCATCTCATCTTCCATTAAGTTTCACTGTAGAAATCTCGCTTGAAGACCTCTGCGCCTACAACCCTTCCCCAAATCGGGCTCGCCAAATCTTCACGTACATGCGCCAGCGTTCAACCACTGTCCCCGAAGACATCGCATACTGTCTAGCTGGCCTCCTAGGGGTCACACTTCACATCGCTTATGGGGAGGGAGCAGATCGTGCGCTCCATCGTTTGCAAACCGCTTGCATCGCGGAAAGCGACGAGCGAAACATCTTTCTATGGAATCCAGATAGCAATTACCCCTCACGCTTCAGCTCGATGCTTCCCATTGATCCTTTTCAGGACCTCCCATCGTCCTATGACATCGACCCCTTCATATCTATCACCGCAATAAGTCTGTTCGGTACCACCCATCGCTCCGTGAGGCCTGGACAGGATTCAAGCCAGATTCTGGCGGACCACACATTCACTTTCACAAACGGAGGGCTTCGGATCTCGGTCATTCTACACGATATTATCAAAGAGGATGAAGGAAAAATATATTGCGCGGCAGCACCGTATCATGGGATTGAAATCAAAGCCTCCCACAGCTCCACCAAACATGCACTCGCCATTCTTGGAACGTACAAGAACAATGAGGGGACAGAAGTTCCTTTCCCCATTATTCTCGAGAAACTAGATTCTGGTAGCATTCCGAGGTATCGACGCATTCCTTGCGATATTCCCAATCGTGAATCCCTACCTGCTGAGCTTTTGTTCCGTTATCCCCAAACTGTCTTCATTGCCTAGTTGTCAATATCTTTCAACGGAATTTGTAGATGATGATATCCATTGTTTTGCTCCGACACCCACTGAGTGTGTACTCTATGTATAACTCGCAAGACTTTTTGTATGAACAGATGTAATCCTGAGTACTAAACGCTCCCCTCTAGCGGTCAATCATCAACTGTTTATCATCGACGTCTGGAAGGTGGCTTCCAGGGAAAGCCGCGGAAAACAGCGTTGACGCCTACGTACTTCTCCAAGGTAAGTATCATAGACAGACGTTACACTATCACTGGATTCCGCTGTGAATGCAAACGGCGGCAGGGACTTTCCAGTAATTCCGGCAACTGAAAACGACAAAAAAGGAAGGTAAGGATGGGAGAATGATGAACACCAAGGAGAAACGGACCCAGTGGAGCAACGAAGTAGACTAGAGCCCATCGATCTCCAGCTTCGAACGGCTGGGGATACGCAGCACATTTCCAACCTCTTCAGGTCTCCACTAATGTTGACATACACCAACTCAGCGAGGATGGCGGCGAGGATGGTGGATGAACCGTCAGCGAAATCGATATTGGTCGAGGTGGACGATACTCAATTCTTCTGCTTCGGCATTGCGACCCCAGTTACGGGTACGACGCCCATCAACGTTAGCAAACGCGACCCTTCTTTGGTCGCCAACTTTGGTCGTAGGCAATGACCTCAAGAGGCGCGGAGTCGAGGTTGTCTCTTCATCACGTCCTCCCAATCACCAGCCGTTCGCCTGTGTCCTGAGCTCCAACCAACGACCCAGATAACAAGCACCTCGAGGTCAAATTTTAGCTACGTGCCAAATCGACGGCCCTCCACGCAAAGCTATCCCAATGTAGAGTATACGCTGACATCCTCGTAATGTTGGAACGTGATGGTGGTGGGTATTCGGTGGAAAGCCCAGAAGTTGCGTCTAGGTGAATGTAAGATCGGGCGCCGGGTGCTGGAGGTCGCGGTACAAGGTGAAATCCGCATGAAGACGATGGGAGAATTGAGCTGGCAGCGACGGCCACGATGGTTGCGCGATTGAGCGAACGTCAGCCTCATCTTCGCTCAAAGTCTGGCCGATATCCTGGAGACGTTCACCGCCTCATAAGTTCTCTCCAATCTGTCCCGCATACGTGACCCCCAAGGTGGAGGAAGCTGAAATCGAGCGGTAGATATGAGAAAGAAGAAATAAAAGGAGGACCAAGATCACGTACCAAGGCAAGGGAGAAACATCATAGAAAACCTCTTTCACCCCCGGTCTTTGATAACACCCAAGGAAAGTTCGAAGGGTATGAGCATAGGCAACGTCTTGGTAAGTTCCAGTGCGCAGGTCACTACGAGTAAGACACTAGCAAGCAACATGTGAGTACAGTAATTGAATGTCAGGTCACGTAGAGTTACACACTGAAGCGAAGCGGTTGGGTAGCGTTCCCCTCCAGCCTCAGTTTGATAGGTTGTCGGCGCCGCGTACAAAATGACTTTACCCATGTGAGGGTAGTAGCGTGGAGGCTGCAATCGGACGATCAGGAAAATTAGATATAGGAAGGAGGATATGAGAAACACTGTGAAATACCTCAGACATTTACCGTTCCTTCCAAAGATTGAGCTCACGATTGTGCGGAAAGTGGTGCGATTGTCTTGGGTTCATGGAGGAGACAAGATCTTGAGGTCGAAGAAGCGGTTTCGGGGTGCACTTTTCTGGTTAGGGCGTCGCTTGAGCTGAATCCCAGCAAACGTTGAGGTTTGGGGAGGGAGTATTGGGTCGAAGAGGGGCTCTCCTATTATCCGCCCTGGCGGTCTTCACGTGTTTCCTTCAGAGCTGTGACGGTGATTCAGACCAACAATGGACAGAGCGAGTACATGCTGCTTGCCTTGGTGCGAGCAATGTAAGCATTGACGTGAAGATCAATCGGCTGGTTGTTATTGTGACTGTGAGAGTATCAATTCGCACGGTCAATAGGCTTGACAAATCACGAATGAGGACATGTCTGTGTTCTCTTCTTTCCTTTCTCCTACACCCAAACCTCATCAACCTCCTACTCCTAGTCGCGCTCTCCCCATCATCCGATGACTCCGGAGAGGACGCGTCGATAAGACAGCCAGTCGTACGGACTGGTGCACGAGACCTTGGATGGCTGAGACTTCTGCTCCCTTATCTTTCAGCGACCGACAAAAACCATGGTCATCTTCATCGTCATCAGACTCTCATCAGAATCTCGCATCTAAACATCCCGTTCCATCTCCCTAAGCTCCGTCCTCGCTCTGACCAATCTTCTCCCTCTCCAGCCTCTGATAGGCGATCGGGGCAAGGATATCATCATTATGTTGAGCCGACGAATGCGCCTGGAGGTGAGCTATGAGTGGAGACGTGGATCGTAGAGTAGATGCGCAGACAGTCGGTCCGTGTGACTAACCGACTCTGAGATGGAGAAGGTACGTAGGGTACGGAGCGATGTCGAGTTTGACTTGTTGCAAAGATCGCTAATACGCAACCGCGAAGGGGTTTTCTTCGTCTTTTCTTCCTCAGGTACTTGCATCCGGCCGTCCACTACCCATGCTCCCTAAGTCGCTGAGCTGAGAGAGCGCGGATCGAAAGCCTTCGTTGAACGTGAGGTCGACATTGCACTGACGGACTGTCGTCCTGCGATGTATGTGCCTAAGACATAACAAGCTTAGACCGAGAGATGTACAATGAAGGGGACGAGACAATACTCACATGGGAACCGATACGAACGACGAGGGAAAGAAGCAGAGCCCATCCATACTCTAAAGCTCTGCACAGCGTCAAGGGCCTCCGACTCTGTAAGCAGGACAGCATCACAGCAGCAGTCAATGGTCCATGACGACGATCCCAGCTTCTTCGACCTAGTCCCTGTATGCACAATATCCGTCGCTCGGCTGGTCCCTCCTGCAGACCTCCATTGCAGGAGGTACCCGAGCGCGACGGGTTGAAATCACCAGCGAAATCAACCATCCTGACCTCACAGCCACTTAGCTACCTCCCAACCGCACCCAATTCCACCGACCACCAGCCAAGGCTCTAAGCAACGAAAGCAACGACGAATTCTGATCGAAGAGCATCCGTGCGAGGCTATTGTCGTGCTTAAGCCAGCCCCAACTCCGGTCGAGCTAGGAAGACAACGGAGGCTCTGTTATACATGTCAACATTGAGGGAGCGCGCTTTGGGTTCGACGGAGGTTCGAGTGCTGAGGGGCAGGGAGGGTCTGATGAAGAGAAGGTGAGTGGCGTATGGGTTTGACATGTATCGATAGCGTTGGGAGTTCCGCGTTGAGGGTCTGTGCACATCATTGCCGAATGGTTGCAGATATGAAAGTAGGCCGGAGCGACGGTGGGTAGTACTTGGTCTGGAAGGGTAACATCATCCCGTCTAGATAGGCTGTGATTCGTTGGCGATGCGCCGACGCCTTCGCTAGAGGGACAGAGGGCCTGAGAGGCGCGTTAGGGCTGGAAGTGGAGGAGAAACACAAGTACGTACCGAAGCCCTGCGAAAACGACGCCGAAGCCATGATCTATAGCCACCTAACATCTCCAAAGCCCGACAGCGATAGCTGAATCTTGATACGACGGGAAAGTACGGACAACTCCAAAAAACCGTAGGTTAGTAAGGGTTCGTGGTGAATGTAACAGAGAGAAGGAAGCACGCACTACACTCGATTCCAGCATGATGTCGCCGGGCGATTTCGTGGGCTCGAGCTATGTGAGAGGTCTGATGTCACGGCAATAGTGTACGGCCATGGGTGCGACTGAGGATGCTAGATCGCGAAGCTGGGGGAAAAAGAGGTGTCAGACGTATGAAGAGGAGATATTCACAGCCCTAGCGTACTTCAGAGGGGCCATCTTCGTTGAAATAATGTCTACGCAAGGTTCACGACCGAAAATCGCGAGGATAAGTGGCCGATGTCGATGAGTCATAATCTTGTGAAAGAGTTGCCATCCGCGGAGAAGTTAAGCAGGACACCTAGTAAGCTCTAGTCGTGTTGATGTTGAGGTCCAACGCGTGATCAAGCTTCAAGCTTCAAGCTTCAAGGCCGGATAAGGAGTCGTCGTACGCGTCGTTGATGGATGGGAAGGGGACAGAGGAAGCTAGGCGCTTAAAAAACTTGTACTCTAGAACCTCCTGGAACGAAAAGGAGCTAGACTCCTGACTTTCGAATTGGGTCGTCTAGTCCTTTTCACCTAAACCCTCCCTTCGTCGAAAGAAGGACTCGGCAATTTCATCTAAGTAGAAGAAGGTCTAAGCCCTGTATGAGTCGTATCCTGTTCTACTAGCTTCCTTCATTGATGATTGAATTGATCGTGAGAGCAGAAGTTCCCACAGTCAATCAACTCATGAAGATCAAGCTCATTTTCACTTTTCTTTTTCTCCGACTTTCATTTTTCTCACTGAATAACTTGAAAAATGAGAATTCGCGTAGACATCTCTCCGCGAATCTCTCCCAGTGATCCTAACACGATCTCAAGCCCATGCGATTTTCTCTACAAAAAGTGTTCCTAATCGCGCTTTTGGCGTTCAACGTTCAAACGTTCAAGTCTGACCACGGCAGGCTTGTATAGTAGGTGATACGAGGCAACGTCTCCGCACACTATCTGATGTGCGGTTACGCTGTAGTATACTTAGTACCGCTGGGGTCTGTACACACGGATTTCTGCCGCAGAGTCGCGCAAGTCAAAACTCGAAACACGGTCGTTCAGCTCGAAGGCTGTTTCTTTTCCATTGTGGCCGATTCCGCTTGAAGATTGAAGGAAGGTATGTGTCCCAGGACTCTTCTCTTGAAGTCTACGCACTAAAGTCCTCATCTCTCCAGTTCAAGCTCTCGAGAATGCTGGGCATCATCTCGGATCTGCGCAACCCTCCTCCATTTACACGCCGATGAATCCTGGTGTGAGCCTCGGGTCTCGATTTTCGACGCTGACTCATCCACGTACAGGACTTCGCGTACATTTGTGATGCAGGACCGCCTCAAATACTTGTGTCCTGAGGAGATCTACTGACCAGCGACGCTGGCTGGAAAAAACTGAGCGAATTGTGGAGGACGTCAAGGAAATTACGCCACAATTTTAGTGCCCAAGAGGTGAGCTTAGACATAGAGCCTTAGAGGTACGCTTTCTCGTTTCTCTTCTTTTTCGTTCCGTCGAATCTCAGACTCCATTTATCTGGCCGAAGCTTTCAAATATCTCGGATAATATTTACCTCGAGGCCATGCAATTGAGGTTGGTAAGCGTCAAACTTGCCTCTGCGTTGCGACGCGACTCTTTGTCTGGGAAGGTCGTTTTTGGGGCCATTAAATCTTTCAACCCAGGGCTCATGGTAACGCTGATCGTGAGTTCTCTCATATGTACTAAGCGTCGTGTCGGTACTGATTGGCTCCTTAAAAACCCATCAATCATTTCAAAGAGGTAGACTTTCTCTCATCCTCTGCTCGTTGTCGCTTACATTGGCTAATACAGGACTCGTTATGAAGGACAGATTGGCTTCATCGACGATTGTAACCTTGATGATGGACCTCGTTCCATCCCAAGAGCAGTTGCAAAATCGGCGGCTTGCCCTTGGTCAGTGGCTCTGGCGCTATTCACTCCGTCATCCGCAGGGATGCCCACATCGCAACGTACTCTATCTCAGATTCCGGGCGTTCTCATCGTTGGCGGCTGAGCCATGACGAAGAACCGATGCATCTGATCGACTGGAACCGTCAACACGACACGAAGTTGTTCCCATTTAATGCCATCAACTCACACCGCGTCGAGCAGCATGCCTGTAGATTGGGCATCTCCAGCCCTGGCGCTCAAATATCTTACCGCAGAGTACCCGTGAATTTACCTAATCATGTATGTACCCATGTTCTGCTTTACCCATTTGAATTCCATCTCAAATCTAATTGTCCTCCATCTTGGGTTTATAACGTCACCCATATGATCTCCTCTCAGTTCGTAGCTCCCAATAGCACAAGTTGGCTGCAGGCTACAAGTTTTCGGCGCTTTTATAGAGCAAGCGACGTCTACCGGCCATCAATTTTGACCATCCACATGATACAGCCCAGATCATTCGCTGATGCGCTTGTTTCCTACCATCACCTCGTCTTGCAAACGATCGCCTCAGCTGAAGAATGTCTGAATCCACTTCAAGCATCACAGTAGGCCCTTCCCGGTTCCGTCCCTAATGTTCTAGGTAACTGACCGGTAATCCTTATGGCTTCAAGACTACGACTACCGATGGTGTACTCAAGGTTGAAACTCGGTCCCCCTTCATCGTTCCACATTCTCCTCTCTGATCTGACCCTTACGCTTTCAGGACATAGCCTCGGTTAAAATGTACATCCGAAAGGCCGTATCAATGCGTACGTCGTTACTACCAATTCGCCTCTTCGACCGCGAGTCTACCTCCGAGCCCTTCATCACGCGAAGTCAGCTCGCCAGGCGAGTCTCAGACCAAATCCTCCAGGAGTGTTGTCCCCCATCCTCCACGTCCGATAAAATTACCGTAGAAGAATCACGCATCAAGGAGCTCACAAACAAGCTCACGCGATTTGCTATTCTCTCACATACGTGGGGCTCAGACGAGATGACCCATCGGGATGTACTCTCAATACCTAGTTCCGAGGTACACAAAAATAACCTAAAGTTGGATGGATTGTCCCTATTTGCGGGGGATTATGATTGCCCCTACGTGTGGATGGATTCTGTGTGTATCGATAAATCCAGCAGCGCCGAACTCGACGAATCCATTCGTTCCATGTATACATGGTACAAGACCGCATACGTCTGCTTTGTCTACCTCTCGGAATACGACATCGAGTCCACCACATCAGGAACGGATCCATGGTTCTATCGCGGATGGACGTTGCAAGAGCTGCTCGCACCGAAGAGGATCATCTTCTTCGATAAATCCTGGAATCGACTTTTCGGACTTCATCCAGCTGTGCGTTCGGATGATGATTTCGACATTACGAGGAATTTGGAGCCGGTCCATCGTGATTACCAGCTCATTGCAGATGGTGGGCGTAATTACTTCTTATACACCAGTATTCTTCCCTATCCCCTTGTTGCCCTGCCACCGCCCATGGAATGGGTCATGGGTCTCACCAGTAAGCAAACACTTGCTCTCCGTCCACCCATCTTGACTTCCTTGTCATTTTTACAGGCATCTCTGCCGAGGATCTTCGCTCCTACAACCCTTCACCCAAGCATGCCCGCAAGATTTTCACATACATGCAGAATCGCTCAACCACTGTCCCCGAAGACGCAGCATACTGTCTAGCGGGTCTCTTAGGAATCACACTTCCCACAGCTTACGGGGAAGGAGCGGATCGTGCTCTATATCGACTACAAACAACTTGCGCAGAGGAGAGCGACGATCGAAGCATCTTCCTCTGGGCGCATAAGAACAATCGTCCTTCTCGGTTCAACTCGATGCTGCCCGGTAATCCTTTTGGAGCTCTTCTCGACCACGATCACATCCTTCCAGGCACAGAGAGTCGAATAACTTCTGTCACCGCAGAAGGACTATGGGACTATGTCCCCGAAATCAATGTAAACACCGTCTGCGCTCATGTCGACCATACTTTCGCCTTTACAAATGGAGGGCTTCGCATTTCGGTCATCTTACATGGGGTGATCAAGCGAGAGAATGACCTTCTCTTTTGCCAAGCTCTGCCAGACCTCGGAATTCAGGTGTGGACGGACAGCGTCAGCGACTCAGATGCCTTATTCCAAGGAAATCTTTCGCAGTTCAAGCTCGCGATTTTAGGAACGTATAAAGTCCCGGTAGACGGGGAAGACGTACTCCGCGCAGTTCCTATCGTACTGAAGAAACTCGATGCGAGTAAAATCCCGAAGTATCGTCGCATCCCCTGCGCAATTTCCTTAGGTACCCATCCGCTCTCCATTGAACGCGCCCTCTCACGTGCTCCAGAGACTGTGTATATAGTATGAAAATCATACACTTTCGCCCTCTTAGACTCGAACTGGGCATGATTTTGCGGTGCGCAGGAGACTCTCCTGTCCCAGCCAGGAGTATCGATTCTTTTTTCTTTTTCCCAAGCGCCCAGCGTCTTCCCTTTCTCCTCCACCATGCTCCGGTCCTGGTTTCGCCTTTGAAACACATGTCCTACTTCGCACGATTAGACCATGGCTCTCTCTCATGAAGCCTCTTTGCGAGCACGTCTCTTTTTTACTCCGCTGCAGTCTAACCCGCATCTAGCCCGTGTTACATTCACTCCGACGCTAGGTCACTGTAGAACCAGCCACTTGTCAGGGTATCTTGGTCGCTCCTTAGATTCCCTGCACCTGAGAAACCAGAGCTTGCGCTATTGGAGCGCATAGTGGGACTCACCCCGACAAGTGAAGGTATTTCGCGATTTTACCCATATTTCGTTTGTTCGAGNTTTTTTCCTGACAGCGGTGTTCCACAGAATGACGTTCGCTCTCAGCCGAGCCTCTCAGATAGTCCTATCGGTGCTTCGTTCGAATCCAAACCCCGGCATTGACCTCACGCCGGAGTGCAGCGCCTCATCGATGACACCAGGCGCGATCATAATACCGGGTTCCTTATGGTCAGCTTTCCTCTTACTTCCTCCGCAATCAAGGGCTGATCCGTCGTGAGTAGTTCTTCTGTGCTTGATCTCCATATGCCGACGCGTATGTGTCTGGTATATATCCTGACTCTGCTCGAGGATGCTAGGCAGCTTGACAAGCACTCTCGGCCATGTTCACTCACCGATTTTCTCTCTTGCTCGTCGCTATCAGTGCCTCATTATGTGCTGCAAGATATCCTGGCTCGGGCGAGCAAGCTCCGCTCACGATCGCCAATATCCCCTCGAGGACTGGTTTTGAGTTCACCTCCCCTACTCCAGCCCCAGCGATGGGAAGCGTCGAAGATAGCTACCACGCCGACTATGATGAAGAGGAAGGCGACAATGACGAAAAATTAGAAGAGGTTGAAGACGTAGATGATTACCATAAGCCTCCGAAGAAGAAAAGCACAACCCCCAAGAAACCAACAACTACGCCGAAGAAGCCAACAACCACGCCAAAGAAGCCAACGACAACCTCTCACAAGACAAAGCCTACTTCCTCAAGCAAGTCCAAGAAGTCAAAGACTTCAACTTCGACCTCCACTACGCCATCACGCAGACCCACCCCAATCTTTCCAAGGAGGTTTAGTGAATGTCAATGCGGCAGTGAGTTTTCATTCTTAAGATAATTTAGTACTGTTTCATCTTGGCCACTAGATGAGTACAACGACCGTTTGAACAAGAACAATGTCGGTCTCCGTATCTCTCAAGGAGCTGCGGCTACGCCCAGACCCACAATATCCAAGTCAGCTCGTTGTTCATTGGGTATTAGCGACTAACCATAGCTTTCGTCTTCACCAGGAACCCGTCGCCAACTCAAGTCGTACCTCACTTGTTCAATAGCAACGAGTTTGATGGGCAATGGTTGAACACCGCTTGTAAGGGGAAAGATGACCAGCGGGAGACGAATTTGGTTGAATGGGGCTNGGGATTCGACCGGAAACGGACCTCGTCAACATCTTTATCGAGTAGTCTACACGACCTGGGACGTGACGGATGAAGACAATCAACCAATGTCAGTCTCATAACTCCGTTTCTGCCCTTCCATCTCCTAACCAGTGCGAATTTCTGCCTCCAGATTCTGTGGATGTATGAAGCATCAGCGCACTTCGAACGACAACAGCTTTGTCCTTTGTACTATGGTATAGAGCAGTACATTGACATGCAGAAGATCGTACATGCTCTCAACTATGAGTCTAAATGATCAATCCAAAGCCTTACTCCCGCTCAATAGTTCCATCGTGGACTGGCTGTCGCAGGGAAACCGACAGAAACCCCCTCAAGTGGTCCTTTATCAAAGGATGTACACCGTCTCTGGAGGTTTCTCGAGGAGTGTCTCGACNGGGGGGCAATGTAGAGCTGACGATGGCACATGGGATACGACGGTACTTTGGGACTTTCGTGTTCCCTTGTTGCTGCAGCATGACGGCGTAAGCATAGCGACGTTCGTTTTTGGTCTCTTTCCCAACAACAAAGGTGCCAAGAACAGCGAGCTTGACCAGGGAGATGCTTTCCTGGAAATCAGTGCTGTAGTCGGCGTAGACACGTATAGCTTGCGTCGGGGAAGATTTACAGTAAAAGTAACCGTTCGCCTCGTGCGTAATATCATGGAGGGTGACGGAAATGCGAAGACCTCCGTTCGTAAAAGCAAACGTATGGTCAACATGGCGGTCGACTGTGGATGGGTCTGATATGTACTCCCAAAGTCCCTCGGCGTTGATGGGTGGGATGCGTTTGCCATGGGGATCATTCGCAGGCTTGAAAGGATTACTTGGGAGCATCGAATGGAACCGTGAGGGACGGTTAATGCTGTGATCCCAAACAAAGACATTTCGATTGTCGCTCTTCTCGCCGCAAGCGACTTGTAACCGATAAAGAGCCTGGTCAGCTCCTTCTCCATAGGCAGCGGGAAGCATTATGCCCAGTAAACCGACCAGGCAGTACGCAGCGTCTTCGGGGACTGTTGTTGATCGGTCGTGCATGTAGTTGAAAATACGGCGAGCGTGGTTTGCTGACGGTTCGTACCCAAGCATGTCGTTGTGACGCACATCTAATCAATGTCAGTCAACAAAGGTAGCTAAACCAAGAGAAATAGGACGCACGAGCGAGATCAGCGATGGTACGCAGTGGTGTCAGATCAACTGCTTCATCGTATGAATATTCCTCGGCATCCATCTCGTCATCAAGAGCCCTAGGATTGACGCCCTCCTGTTTGGACCGTGGATTCCTGATTAAATCGAATACAGGATCATATATCGGTTTCGATGGTGTCATGAATGAGGACAAGTTCGGGGGGAAAGCACGTTTCCAGTCTTTCCCAAAGAAGGCCATCCTCTTGGGTGCGAGGAGCTCTTGCAGAGTCCACCCACGGAGGAACCATCGGTCGCTTCGGTGGCGATATTTATGGAATTCCTCCAGGTAGACAAGACAAACGTACGCGGTCTTGTACCACGTGAACATCGACCGAATAGATTCATCCACTTCGCTGCTGCTGGACTTGTCAATGCACGCCGTGTCGATCCAGATATATCTGCAACCATAGTTCCAGGCAGTGTGTTTGAATCCCATGAACTTTGGGTCCCCTTCAACGCGCTGGTGTCCTTCGAGGATTCCTTTATACGTCAATTCGTTCGAACCCCAGGTATGCGAAAGGATCGCGAATCTGGTATATAGCAGGATGAGTTCCTTGAGATGCTGTCCATCATGCAGTTGAAGTCCACGGTTCCCCTGGAGTTGGAAATACTCCGGTTCGCGGCATCGACAAGCCAGGAAGACTTGGGCTTCCACGACAGTACAGAGTTCACCTCGTGTGATGAACCGTTCTGTAGCAATATCGAATAATCTGATTGGTAGACTCGACGCGCGCAAGGATACGACTTTGTGGATGAACGATTTGACGTAGGCAATCGTTTTGTTCCTATACTGGAATAGTCAGTGCTACAAGAAACGCACAGCGCAGGGAAGAGTCAGACACATCCTGTTCCATGGACATACTATCCGAAGACACACTGGGGGACTAGAGAAGCAGTAAGTCCATTTTGTTCTCGTACTCCACAGGCACACCACCACTTGTACTCACATACACGACTTCGTTCATCATTTAGGAAAGCGAGGGGCGGAGCCGTTGACCCGTAAACCATCAGGTTCTTATATAGATCCAAAGGGACGGCTGGGTTCCTAAATTTTCGTCGATAGGTCAGCAGTGCTTCGCTCGCTGTTAAAGAGAACTCAATTAGGGAATGTACGCTTGGTAAAGATCTAAAAACCACCTATCTGATGATGGGCACAGCTTGAACGCGCGCCAATGCAGTGACATGCTGTGGAAGAGGTACTGATTCCGAAGACATGGAGAGCTCCATTATACATCATGCGGTGTTGGTGGGACATATTGGTTCACAAAGGTGACATCCTGGTACGTATATAGACATGCTAGGAGTCGCGCAAACGTAGTCCATAAGTACTGCAGAAAGGCGGAAGCACATCATAACGAACAAGTTACAGTATAAGTCGTATTCAAAAACAGAAGAGAATGTCCTCTCTATAGCGGACGGAAGGGATGATTCGGGTGTTATTCATCAGACTCAAACTAGATTGGCTTGTCCGTAGTGGCTATTTGCAGCAGCCAGAGTCCGTATGGTAGTAGGATCGGTCCCAGCCCACGACGCCCTCGGCAGCAACGCGGGAGTAGAGGGCGACGAAGAGCCTGAACGGATCAAGGAATTGTGGATGAAGGTGATGTCGTCGACATTTGAACGGGGCGAACAGGTGAACGCTGGACCATGAGAACTAGGCTTGAACGTTTGAATCTCGAAGCGTCAAGTGTCAGTGGCATATTAGGCGACCGCCATGACCAATCGATGAGGGCGGAGCTGAGTGGCGGAAAGAAGCAAAGGACTCGGTTCAAGCTTCAACCTCAAGGGCGGTCTTTGGGAGGACGAGAGAAAAGCCCTTATTTGAATGGTACAGCGCGGGTGGAGCGGCTCCATTTTGTAGTTGCAAAGTCCCAAGGTCGTCCYCAACGGACGGAAGCAGAGGCGACAAAGTTGGGGAGCTGCAGAGGGAGGAAGAGCTCTAGATAGAGAGGATCGATCAGTATGGAGCCGGTAGGGGCCGCTACAAAGAACTCACCAGAAGGAAGGAATCGACGGCAAGTTCCAGCAATCTCGCACTCCTTCAGCCATGCCACAACAAGTTCCCTCGTAGCTCAGGCCTTCAAGCTTCAGGTCCCAGACCGCAGCGCAAAGATGGAACATAGCGCGTCGCTCGAGATAGATTGAAAATTGACCGCTACAGATAGAACCTCTGGACGGGGAATGAGAGACCGTAGAATGGAAAAATACGAGGAGAGACACACCTGAAAGCAATTGTCGCGGGAACAGGGCACGATTCATAGATTTGAGCCAAGTCTGAGCTACAGAGGAACAGTTGAGTGTTTTGAGCTCATGGAGAAAACGACGAAGCGTACCCTTTCATTCAGCTTCGACTCGCGCATCCATGGACCATGTTTCCCCCTGCTCTCAGAGTCGAGTCTTAGCCATGCTCCAGAGACGTAGTACCTTGAGCGTACGATGAGACCTCTGGAGGGTCTCTGTTGTACCTATGGAATCATGATAGTCAGAAACGCTAGAAGCAACCTCTAGATGAAGTGAAAAGAGACGGACCTGGAAATCCGTTTGTTGTGCAAATCAAACGCAAGTGTCACATTGCGTTTCGAGGATTGACTTTCATCCTTATATTGATAGAGGGAGAGACAAAGTAAATGGGAGCCAGTGGAGGTCGGGGGCACGAAATTCTGCAACCGTACATAGAGAGAGAAGGTTGAAGGGGACGCGTCATTCCACGAAAGGTAGATTCCGCTTTCTGACCGTGAGAATGAAGGAACCCACGATCAACATTTGAGAATTTGTTGAGAGGAGGTCCACAGTCGGTCCTGAATCTTACCACAAACCACGCCGTCAAACATTCTCTTGAGTGTCCCTCCCTACAAATGCATTCATTCACTGAGAATATAAAAATTTACTGTTTAATCGACGGGTGAGCCAGACAAAAGTCAGATATCTCTTCTGTGTTTAACGCGTCAGTATCTTGCCCTACTCTACCGTTGAAGTCTGCTAGCCGAGAGCTGTAGATGACCTACAAGGATGACGCGCTGGTCGCGATGCCGGGTAGCGAGCCTGAGATAGCTCAGTCATTCTCCCTCAAAGTCGGGTTCAATCCTTGCCGATTTATAAGCTGGCAAAAGAGTGATTCAATAGAAGTTCGACGGCAAAAGTATGGAACGAGCGCGTTCCTTACCAATCCAACGAAGTTGATGATGAATCCATCAAAGCGATTACAGAGTAGTACGTACCATTCGCACGGGTGTACAATGCACGCTGCAGCATGCATGGAGAACGAGAGACGTATAAAGACCAACCTCGACGTACTGAGTGTTAGCACTTCAAGCACTTCAATTCGAGAATGACAAACCAACAGATCACCCTCTATACAAACAAGGTACGCACTGGGATCCCAATGTCGCATTGAGAATGTCGCCTGACCGCGCATCATCTCCAGGGATCACCCTATGGGCAATACGTCGAGATCGCTCTCCTCGAAGCCAAGCTCCCATTTAGGCGCGTCGAAGTCGACTTGAATCCCAAACCGTCCTGGCTCGCTTCCCTCAACCATCTCGACAAGATACCCGTCCTTACATACGGTGGTCCGTCGACGCCACCAGACCAGCCATCCGAAGAGTCCAAAAAGTTCGGCGAATCCGTCGCACTCATCGAGTTCATCAACGACCTCGTGCCGGAAGCGCAGCTCCTGGGAAGAGATCCTGTTGAGCGTGCCCAAGCGAGGTTCTTTATCCAATTTCTAGTCACGGCCTTTTCACAATCAGTGTATGGGTTCATACTTCGAAAGGGACCTGTGGACGAAGTGTTCAAGGCCTTCAGGCAGCTTCAGGGTTTCTTGCCGGACGAGAAGGACGAGGGAAAGTTCATCCTGGGAGATAAGTTCTCGCTTGGAGATGCCGTCGCCGCTGGTTTCATTCTACGAGCCAACACGTACTTCGGGAACGATCTCGGGACTTATCCTGAAGGAGAGGGACGGAAGGTGTTCGGTCGGTTACAGAACGATGCTGAGTTCGCGAAGTATAGGGCTTACGTGAGGACACTGAAGAAGAGGTCTACCGTAGTAGAGACGTATCCCGAGGTCAGCGATTTTTTTTCGAGCGGTTGGATAAAAAGAATAATGCTAACCAATTGCACAGGAGTACCACCTTACGATCATGGAGAAGTATGGTGTTTCTCGGTAAAGGAGATGCCAGTCGCGCTAGCTTTCAATTAGATTCATTGATTCTAAAGAATATAGAGTTTCAGCTGTCACTTGGAGTGGTGCTTGCTCACGAGTTTGTCCGCAGTTGGTACTTCTGTGCAAGTTCTGTGTCCGTGCGCATGCAAAACTCGAGTGGAGCGTTCGAGCTTGGTAAGAAGAAAGTTCAGCGTCAGAATCGAGCTGCGAGTTATTACATCTCTCGCGGATAGTGACATACCAGGTATCCGCGAAAGCACCATCTGAGGCGGGAAGGAACACGGAAGGAACACGGAAGGAACAAGGAAGAAACGCGAACGTGAAGCGCACGTGGGATAAGCGCTCCAGCGCCCGAGGCCCCTTAAGCAGTTCAAGGGGACGTAGAATCTCAACCATCGAATGCGTGGGCGAAGAGTACTTATCCTCAGACGTATGCCAGCATAACCAACGGGAAGATCAAGTATATATTTTAGTAGGGTCACAGCGAGACCTGGGAGTACAAGAACACGGTATTCAATACAAGTGGCCAATCGTGCGTTAAGAGTCCGATTGGTTGGGTATGAAGATGTGTTCTCGCGTGGAAAACGGGTATTGGAACTGGGTGTGGGGAATCATGCATCACGTATGGTACATGTACACGGCGAAAGGAAGTGGGAGAGCGGGTTGCATTGTGGAATGGAAGAGGAATTTGAGGAAGGAAATAATGTTGAAGGACGGCGTGTGGTTCTCGAAACCTCGAGGAAGTAGTACAGAGGATGAATCAATACAAAGTCACTCTGTGCAGAGCGAATGAGCGCCGTTCTCCCTGTCCTATATGAGAAAAACCAGTAGCAGAACGAAGGAGAAAGGAGGAAAGAGGAGAAAGAGGAGAAAAATAGAAAGGACAAATGAGGACTCAAGGGGGAAAGGTAATTACAAACTACTCGCTGAGAGTAGCGACGACCTAATGAAAAGTACATGAGGGACAACAGAATCGCTCACATGGGTCTGGCATGGGTTCGACTTTGGGTCCGAACACAAAAATCGGCCGTTCAACGAGC
Source organism: Pleurotus djamor (assembly GCA_029747585.1). NCBI lineage: Eukaryota > Fungi > Basidiomycota > Agaricomycetes > Agaricales > Pleurotaceae > Pleurotus > Pleurotus djamor. Next base: position 17,246 of record JAPEVF010000561.1, read on the forward strand.
TCGCTGAACCGAAGTTCAGATGTCTGGTCAATTTCCCTTTCACGCTTCAAGTTTTTCAGTCGTATGTCAGCGCAAGCACCAGGACTTTCTTCATGGTCGAGCATCTGACGTATTGACTTGCATCTATACGCGACAGACCAAGAATTTATCAGTGAATTTGAGAAATGCTGTTGAACAACGTCGGAGAGCTCACCCTATACCGCATGAATTACAGAAAGCGGCGAAGATACCTTGTTGGCTTTGACAGCTCTTGCCGGCTTGGTGTTTGACCATATTTCGAGGGAGGATTTCTGCTTCGCAGAACGGGCAAAGCACCTATATGAGTGAAAGCAAGTAGGAGTATATTTAGGGTGCGAACATATAGGACGTAGAACTAACCTTTTCCTTCCGGTTCGGCATAGTCATGAACCTAGCAAGAAGGCCGTATCGGGTCAGCTTCAACTGATTGATATTGAAGATAGGGATAATCTCAGATGGAGGGGGAGCGGCTTTGTGAACATGATTCTCCTGGTTATTTCGTCGCCCAGTTGATGGAGCGCCATCTGAAGTATGGTTAGGAACAGACGGTTCAATGGAAGGGCGCACCAGAGAGCCATGGCAAGAGCAAGTGCAGACAGGGTGGCTCGGAGTGCAAGGGCGACGGTACGAGCCATCGTTGTATACTTTCAACCGAATATTGAGCCTTTCCAAGTCATTGGCGCTGATTCGGCTTGCCATTTTCCGAGACGTGGTATTGAATGGTAATACACAAGGAGATATTGAGGTTACAGGTCACTGGGTATCGTTTGGTTTCGAGGAGTCGAGTGAAAAGGATACAAGTTGGGAAAGAGATGAAGAACCTCATCGTCGCGCGTCAGCAACCTTTAAATAGCGGTGCAGAAATCTCGATGAATGTGGCATTCCCGTGATCGTTTCCATTCACCATTGGAAGAGGGGCCGGACGAAGACACGGGGCAGGTGCGCGAACAAAGGTCATAGGTATGACTCGGAGCGGCACGAGACAATGCAAGGAGCACGACAATGAACGCGTCGAGCATGGACCATCAGCTAGATTTACGGCGACGAATGACCCTACGATGGACGAGGGCCCAGGCGAATTGCCACTGATGGTGAGTACCCCAGAAGCTCGACGTCGTTCTTTTGACAACAGAAATGGCGGGGTCCATTAGTTCCATGGTGAAAGTGGAAGAATTCGGATTGATGTCACCCATGGTTATTGAATGTGGTATGACTTGAGTCTGATGGGGAGAGGCTCAGGCCTAGGCAGAGTTCACTTCACCTCCTCAGATCTTTCGACTCTTTCGACTGCGGATGGCTTATGCTTATTTGATCGGTCGCCATGTTCGGTCTTAGGCGATTTGTATGCCGGGAAATAGATCCACTCTGTAGATCTGAACGCAATCATGTGTTCGTGTTGAGATGAGTATGGTCGGTGTTCCCAAAGGTTGGGCCATCGTAAATTTCGCGAACATCTGATGTGACGATCCATTTCAGAATGGAAACCGCCCGTGGCCAAATTCGTACGCCTTTCTCCTGCATCTATATTTATTCCGAGTATGCGACCACACCATCATTGCACGTCGTGAAAGTACGAAGGGAAAGTAACGGCTGGTCTTTGTTCAGTCCTCGCTTCCAGGTGCAGCATTCGAAGAGCCAGTTTCTCCACAAAGTGGCTTCGAGTGTCCCCCATCCAATATGCACCGCCCAGAGCATATGATTGGTCCCTTTCCTGCGATTCGTCCGTTCTAACTGGGTGGCTATTGGGATCAAAGATATCGATTACGCATTGACGATACCCTTCGCCGTTAATTGAACGAGGAAATATGTAGGAAAGCTCGCGGAGGGGATTCAAAGCCACATGAGTGAACGACTTCCACGACGGCATGAGTAAGCATCACTGTATTGCAGCGAAACGACAGCTGGTAGTTCGGCTGTGGGTGAGATTTGAAGCTCTTCGTGCGTCACTCTTTGAGGAAGCAGCGAGAGGGTAACTGACTCGGGGGGAGGAAAGAAATGCCAGGAAAGGGAAGGATCAGATGAAGATAAAGGGGAAAAGCAGCCTCGTTGAGCTCAGTATATCTTAGCCTTTGTAACTCATAGTTCCCTGGCAGATCTTCATCTCGCTCCTACGATAACGCTCTCGTTCTGAAAGGGACTGTGCCTAACAAGCATGCGTCCTTGGCAGTTCCTTGACAGTTCCACGACGATGGAACGGTCAATTTTCCGGTATAGAGCAGAGATAGCGTCAGAGTATTCATTATAAGGAGTTTGCGAGCCTTCCCCAGGGAATACAATCCGCTTTGGGTTCATTGGGAGGCGTATGCGTCGAGGATGATGGGAGGAGAGTCATAAGCGCCCGTCAGAAAGTTGAACCTCCTGCAGCGTTATAGGAGATCTCCTATCCGCGCGGCCTGTCCTGATGCAAGCTACCTCAGTTGACGAAGCCAGGTGGAAAGCAAAGAGAGTCCATCCAGATATGGTAAAGCACTGTTCTTTGAAAGACTGAGAAGCCGATATCTGGTTGTAAAACGATAAGGGATGTCGCCCGAGATAAAGTCGAAGGTGATCGGATCCTCGGGCACGAACTGAGGGAGTGACACGCTGCCTCCATCTGTAGAGTTGTTCGTCACTGTAGGGCTCTTCGCAATGCTTGCGAGCGAAGTGTGGGGAAATGCAGGTCGTTCTAGAGCATGAATTCTTCCTCAGCATCGATGTACGTATTGGTCCTTGAGCTGCATCGTTTGAATCGGTACAAAATTGATAGTATAGATAGTCAACTAACCTACTCAGCGCTATTCATTCACATCACTCAGACTACAGTCCGAATCCATACCGCTCCGACGCTTATCGGGCACGATGACCATATCTCTGATCATACGGTCCATCGCAGTTACGCCCCTCTGCTTCCCATCCCACACAACCGTCGTAAACCTCTTCAACGGCTCCAAATATCCCGAAGTCACACTGCAATTCGTCACGGTGAGCTCCCGGATAGGAACTCCACGATTAGACCGGGAACGGAAGACTCGAGCCAAAGAACCCCAATTCTGTGCGTTATCTGCTGACATGTCGAAATCGTTGACGATGTATACCGAGCGAAGCTCCGGGTTCGGGAGTTGATTAGACCGAGAAGACTTTGTAGAGAGCGCGAAGAGAATGGGTTTGTGGTCGACGGTGATCGTTTGTAGGCGGATGAGGAGCGGAAGGAGGGAAGACCAAGGGACGCGTATGTGATCGTCACGCACATGGTTGACATTTAGATGTTGGATTTGATGGAGCGGGAGGAACCGCAGGGTATTGATGTGATTTGTCATTGTGTACGGAACCCATTCGACTTGAAGGTGGAGAAAGGGGAGAGGAGAGTTGACATTCGGCGCTCCTACTCCTGCTCCGACACTGAGACTATACGCGTAACCATCCCGGCTGTATGACTCTTTGAACTGCATATGCAGACTGTTGATTGCGGAAATCAAGGATGCATGCGCGTGTAACGGTTGAAGATGTAAATAGTCCCGCGCATCGATATCGTCGCAGTCGTTGTAGTAAACGCTCGAGACAGATGCGGTGTGGGGCATTTCAAGGTAGGCAAAGAGTTGCGCCACCTCAAGATCCCGGGACTTGAGGATGAGTCTGCGGAGGCGAGGTAATGTGACAGGGGTTATGCGAGGGTTCGGCTCGCGAAAGTTCAGTCCCATGCAAACAATGATGCCAACTTCTACATGTTCAATCTCGGGCATATTTCGCAGAGCGTCATTGAGGAGCCATAGCCCAGTAATCGGGTAATCGGAGGAAAGAGAATCGAGGACAAGGTGAACCAACGATGGGAGCAAGGGAAAATGCGACGGAAGCATACTTCTGAGTTCCATCGAACGTAAGAGAGGTAGGTGCGTCCAGAAATGATGCATTTGCACGGTAACTGGATAGGGGGATGGATCATCGCAAAATGTGACCATGACAAGTCGACGTAGCATAGGGAGGTGAGGCTCGGCGTCTGGGGCTATCCCATGAGAGAAGAAAGACTGCGCGGTGGCGTCCCAACAGTAAAGCACTATCTCTTCAGCACGTTCCAGGGAGCGAGTGATAGGGAGAATATCGTCCGCTGAGCGACGGCTTCGAAGGCCGGAAACGCCGCGTGGTGGAAAAATAAACCGAAGGGGCGTCCGCTTCGCCCTTTTGATGGATTCAGTGACCCACGCAGCACTTGTCAACGTGACTGTAGCCCAGAGTTGCGGTGTATTCAGCGCGACATTGCGCCAATGTGAGCATATCCGCGATAAGACCAAGATTTCGATGACGGGATGCTTCCTGGTATAGGATTTGGGGTTTTTGAAGAGGTCGACATCGCAGAGCGCCCTGAAGGCGACAAAGATTTGCGAGAGTACTTCATTAGGGAGTTTGGATATGGCAGCGTAGGTATTTCTACGACGGTCTAAGAGGCGTATGACCTCAATGTACTGAAGTTTCTGAGCGTCGATGGCTCTCTGGGCATCGACGTCGGCAGAGGTGGCCTGGTAGAATGATATAAGGGGAGTAAGTTTCATCAATGAGGGAAGCGACACTAAGTATACACATACCATCGCGTCACGCTTGGGATTTAGCACAAGTTCAGCGAAATTCACGAATTTTCTGAGGAGCCGAGTATGGGGATTTGGAAAGAGCGCACAATCCCGAAGAAAGGGACGGGCGCTTATTTGTACCTTTTTATCCTTTCAACCACCACGACCTCGATGTCGTCCCCAGCTGCCCATCCACGACGAATAGTACTACGAATATGGAGATCGCAAGATGGGTAGGCATGACGTCGGAGAAAGTAGTCACTACTCGGTGCTTGGTACGTATCATCCTTCTGGCTACTCTGCTCCCGAGTTTTCAATTCTATTTTCAGTCTCCAGAAAACACGACCTGAGGCCGAGGTTTTGTTACGGAGGAGGGACACTCGCTTTACAGCTGAATATAACAGAATGAAGGTCCTTGATACAGGTGCGCCCCATCACACATCCTTCTATCCTGCCTTGACGATCATTCTTTTTCTCAGAGCAGCTCGCTGGCTCATGCCGAAGAAAAACCACGTTTGTCACGTTCGAGAATTGTTCATCACTTCCACGGGATCACTTCAGCGGGATGGTGTGATAAATGATGGGCGAATAATCCACCATGTGTCAACAAAAAGCTGAGGTGCGACGAACCTAACCTACTTTACCACCCCCCATGAACTGAATGTCATCTCCTTCAGATTCATTCATCTCCGGCAACGGCTGCATGGGACCGTGGAATTCACTCACGCGTCTCATCATGCCCCTCTTGTAGGCATCCGTCCGAAAATGAGAGAGGCAAACGAGGACTGAGCGTCGACGGCTCCGTTTGGGCTGAAGCATGAAGCATGATTGACCCCTTCGTACGCTGTGAGTGGGCTCTGTGCACTCCTCCATCTACTCCCTAGCCTAACGCCGGCCTAGCCTCCCCTTGTACGAAATGCTCGAGCTTGATGTCGTTTTGGCGACCGATCGAGCCAAGCTATACGCGGGCCCTCGCGCATCGAAGGAAACCCTTCTTTCCTTGGAACATTTTCTTGTGTCTGGCGATCCTTCGCTGTGGAAGACAGCTACACGCGCTCCCCGAACCTCTCGCAAACCTCTACCTTGCTTCCTCCCGTTTCATTCCATAGATGACCCATTGTTTCTCTCCTCTTCGAACCTGCTGCGGACTTTTTCGGACATTTGATGTACTCTTCTTCCCATTGGACTTCTTATCATCCCTCCACGCCATCCTTATACCTCATCTTTTCAGTGCAATAGCGTCACCAGTAGCTATGATTACGCTCATCCTTGAACCCATGCCCTCTCGTTACTAGCCCAGGTTCCCTTTTCTGTCTTCATTACTCCCTCATACCTCCTTGCTACAGTTTTCGGAATGGCTACATAGTGTCGTTATATTCACACCCTCCCCATGGACGCTATGTATCGTTTTGTCTCCTGGCCCAAGATGTCCATTCCAAGAAATTTAGTCTTGACCGTGAGAATCAAATTACCCACGGTCAATGTTCGACAACGCCAAAATTCTGACTTCGGTCCAACATGGGCCGGCATATTGCCGGTACAACCTGTCGTTGCCTAAACCCGACCCCTCCAACATAGTCAACCAGCGAATACTTTAGAGATTCACGCGCGTAACGCTTGACGTTTCTATGGTCCGTCATCTCGCACATGAAATTTAAATGAAAGATGTACAGACTGTCTTAACTTTTGAACCAGGCAATTGGGTCCACAAATGGCGGAGCTCAGAGAGCTATTGACAAGCAGAAGGCGAAGATCAAAGAACTCATACGAGCTCTAGACGAGCGTCGTAACACCCACACGAACATAGGAAAGCTTCCCAACCACGTCTTGGCCCGAATTTTCTCTTTTATCAAGATTTTTACGGACGCGGAGCTTTTCCGCGACCCTAGGTCATACACGCACAAATTTCCTCCACTTCCAGTGGCCGTTCTAGCTGGGGTTTGCTCACAATGGAGGCGAATCGTGCTTGATACGCCTCGGCTTTGGACGACAATTCTATTTAGCGGTCCCCACCTGCTTGATGAATGGCACAGAAGATCGAAGCGTAGCCCTCTTCGCATTTTGGTAACGCCTCGGACTATTCGATATCATCACCATCGTCGCTGGGAAGGATGTCTTTCTCCACGCCAATTGCTCGAAATTGCAACGGGTCGCGCTGAAGAGCTTGTTATATGCGGTGATGTCCGCCATTCACGGTCGTTTATATCCCAATGTGTCGCGCCGAATGCCAGACTTGCTGCACCTCTTCTACATATGCTGAACCTTGATATCTTCAGCAACGTTCGACCAAACGCACCTCATCCCGCGCCTATAATACTCCGTGACTTCTGGACGGCCGCACCTCGCCTTCGTTCCATGAATCTCCGGAACGTCATCCCAATGAACTTTCCCGTTTTGCCGTCTTTGACCAACTTAATCATACATGTCGACGCCCGTGATGACTCCCTCTCAGTACCCTGGCTAATCACCCTACTTCGCAACGCCCCAAACTTGGAGGAAGCAGAAGTATCCGTACTCAAGTCCTATGATCCCTTGGATATAACTGGCTCTGTAGTCGCTCTGCCCAGATTGCGACGGCTAAAAATCGCATTTGGATCTACGGAAGAGTCCTTGTTCTTCAAACACGTCGATATCCCTCCCATAGCGAATATTTCTGCATCGTACGTCAACGACCACAACGAACGTTTCGCAAGAAATATAGAACGCCTGAGATCCATTCACGAAACACTTCCGTCGTTCTCTAGCCTTGTTTCTCTCCCCGAAGCCGTATTTCGAATGGATATCAAGGATACCCGGCATACAGAAGACGAAGACGGCTTCAGCTATGCCCTCAAAGCCGAACGAACGGATGATGAATCTCCCAACCTCTACCTCACGATCCAACACATCTCGTACTCGCGCGCAGAACCCACCCTGCTTCATCATGGCCTTCCCTTCTACATTGTCGCTCATCTATCCGTCACTAACATCCGCGACATCGAGCAAGCTTCTACCTGGTCGCGACTCATCCCTTTCTTCGTCCGTCTGAAGACCGTCTCTGTCGACTACAAAGAAATCCTCAGTGTAGCGCTAACACGAACTTGCCCCACCACAAAACAGCTATTCAATCCCGACCTGGAATCGATATCCATCGTGAGGGACTGGAAGTGCCCAGCGCAGGAAGATTGGACGCGGTTAGCTTCGGCTTTACGGAAACGCTCGAAGGCTGGGAAGGCAGTCCTTAGCTTGGTTATAGAAGATTGTAGGGTGGTGAGCGCGGAGTACTTGGCTGAGTTGAGGAAGTACACTGATGTGCAGTGGGATGGGAGGAAGCACTTGAGTATGTCAGAGGACATGAAGATGAAGCTCAGTCGTGCTTCGGGGTGCAATTATAGATCGGATAGCGACTCTGACCTTTGAAATTCTCATTCCGTTTCCCTTAGCTGATCTTTTCCATCTACGTCGTATTATTACTCAGACCCATCGTCCTATTACAATCCTCGCCACGCCTTTAAAGCTAGAGTACACCCCATACTACTGGATACAAACCGACTAAACCACTATTAACCAAGCTGAAGCTCAAGAAACCCATCGTTTAGACGGCAATCAACTTCGCCAATTCCCCAGATTGTTGCTTGCTAACAGCATCGGAGCTCCCTGTTGTCGAGGAAGCCATGATCGTAAGCGACGGAAGAGATGGATGGGTGGAAGGGGAGCACAAAATAGTCAGACAAGAGAATTTCGTGAGAAAGCCGAATCACGTACCGCCAATGTGGGTTTGATCTAGAGTCGTTATACGCGACGCGTAAACGACGGGTGCGGACCAAGCGAATTCGGACCGAATTGAGGAGAGTTGAGTATAGAAAGACAACAGCACCCAAACATCGAGGAGAATATCAATGGAAATGTAACGGAATCGGTCAGATTCTGGTTGCTCCTCGAAATTGAAAGGGACGCACTGATGAAAATATTTGGAACGGTCCTCTGTCCCGTCTTACTCAAGAGATACCCTTGGATCTGAGCACCGTCTTCGAGTTGATCAAGTCTAGCATATCACGAATCAACATTAGCACGTGTACATTCTCGAGGGGGTAGGCGAACGGAGAAGTAGAAGGTGGTACTCAACTCATATACTTTCGCTTCGACGGTCGGGTATTCGCTAGCGAAGAGGGCTTTGGCCCGTCGGCAGTATGGGCAATGGGACTTTGAAAAGATGACCACTTTGTTCTGGACGATAGCGTCCTAGTTACACGAAGTATAAATATAACCGTTGAATTAGTACAACATTGAGTATGTGATCAAGGAAAAAACAGACCTCGACAAGTGACTTGACAGACATAGTTGGTATGGGGAAATTCAACGGTGGAGGAGGATGAGCTGCGTGTTCAACAGAGGAGGCTACCTGGGTTGAGTATTGGTTTCCCTTTCCGCTCGGAGGAGTAGCGTTGGAGGTAAAGAAACGGGTGGGTGTGTTGGCGGTTGACGAGAGCGAGGTGTACCGGATACGTTCAGGTTGATTAGAGCGAGATGAGGAGAACGCTCTGTGTGTCGGAGCGAGAGAGACACGAGAGGTGGCTTTATACACCGTTCTGGGGATCATGTGCTGCATGACGAAGAGACAACGATGAGTCAGGTGCAGAACACTCAGCAAGGGGCGTGATACTGGGGAGAAGCGCAGGCGCACGGGGTCCAAGTTTCTACCGTTCAATTGAGCTTCCTGGGGTACTTATATATACTCTGGTGTATCCATATTTGACCTCCGAGAAGTATAGCAGCGAAGAGAGAACTTGATAATTGAATTCCTTTGAAGCTCCATCGGCTAAGGGCATTGTTGACTGATGGCTTTGATGGAGGCAGAAAGTCCGAGCGTCGAGCATGCGATCGAGTGCGGGGGTGCGATGTATAAGCGAGGAGAACCAGTGATACTTCTTCTTACCGAGCGTCTGTCCTATTGAAGCGGACGAGTTGCTTTTAATGGCAGAAGAGACGTTCGTGGTCCAGGAACAAGAGTACACTGGCAATATTGTAGAGACGGCTCGCCGCTAAACCAGCTAGCTGCTCCGGTTTGAATCCAGGTCAATACCTTTTCTTTGAGATTTCTCATTTGGATTTTTGGCGATGATCGACTGAGGATGAGAGTAAACACATCAGCAAATCGGCGAGACTGTGGCAGGAGTGCCAGGCGGTGGACCTCAGTGGAGGTCTGGACTTAGTGGCGCCACAACCCTGCCACAGTCCCACGACACAGAAGCTTCCCACGTCCACCTTTTTTTTGCTTCCACCCCATCATTGCCCCATCGCTTCATCGCCTGCATCTCCGCACAGCGCCCTTCTATCCTACCGCCCTCCCATACAATGCCATCCGCCTCCACGATCAAGACGCCTGCAAACACGATCCCCCTTCCTTTGAGCAATCCAACCCCAACCAATCACCCGAAGTCCTGCCTGGTATCCATGGTCTTCGCACTTTCTTCTGCTCAACAGTCTGGTCGACTTCCCAAGTCTGGTTCAAGTACGTCATTTTCACNTTTTTTGTGTCGTATAATGTCTCATTATGTGCATCTTCGACAGTCCCAGGCTTGGAATTATGCGAGGCGTGCTCTCGGCTCCGTGACTCTCCGATCGAGTCCCCTACCAGTCACCCATCAACCACCAGCGGGGGAAACTCAATGGCCGAAGAGCCAGCTGCATCCTCCCCTCTGCTGATGCCCCACCCGCATTCGGGGCTCTTCCCTGTCGAGATGGAACTGGCGCTCGTTTACGCCAATTGTGACGCGTTCCGTCAAATCCTGCGCTCGCGCGCGGCACAATTTGCATTGGTAGAACGTGCGATGATTCGCGTTGCCTGTGCGCTCTTCTCTGGATCAGGTGGTGAGTGGCACGTTCTCTTTATCTTTCCTCATCTCACGCAGTATCCTCAGGTCCACTCGACACGTTTGAGTTGGCTTTCATGTTGGTGGAAGCTTTGAAGACATTCAAACATGCCCTCGCCGAAGAAGTGTATCGTCCCATCTAATCATGAACTCAATATTTTCATGTACCCTTGTCTACTTCCTGTATCTCATCACATTTCGCGGAAACTTCAATCAGTCTTTTTGCTTGATAATTCAACTAAGATAATAACTCGAAAGCGTGATAATCTACATACTTGTTTACAAAGAAACTTCGAAATGAATCAAGAGAGTACTGGTACTTAAACTGTGAAGGGAGAGGTTGAGCCGGAAACACAGGGATGAGGTGGGCTGCACGAAGAATGCTGTTGACATGGACCACGGATATGTAGGGGACCTGCCGCCGCCCTCTCAGATCAGGCTCGACAATCCAAAGGCCTGTCGTTGGTTCCGGCTGCTGTCCCACTGGCTTGAACCACTCTACCGCCGCGCATGGATATGTTGTACCATCATAAGAAAAGGAAAACAGTAGCCGCAGGCGAACCACACTCATTCCCAGTAGGCCAGGCTGTGATTCATCCTCAACGACAAAAGCACAGTCATATCGAGGACCTTGGCCACGCCAGCTTGGATTGCACCGAATGCGCTCGGAGTACATTCCATACCGACCAGAAAGGTCACTAGGAGCATAGAATGTGGCGACTGCGGAGGGGAAGACCGAAATGGAAGAATATATTTCGGGGAGATCATTATCGGGTACGTCTTCGGCGCGTAGGAAACTACTTGGGTGGAGTTGATCGTACAGCAGGCGCTGCGTGAGAAGGGGAAGGTTGGGGATACCAATAAATGTTGCCAGTGTGTCAAGGTCATCGGGGTAGAGTGTTGCTGCAAAGACAGAATGATAAGTACCAATATTTGCCTACGAATTCATGCGCACAAGTGCCTTACATTTTCGTTTGGCAAGAACCACTGAGCCTTGGACCATGTCATCGACGGCGGCGGCGTCATTGTCGTCATCATCAAGTGTGGTAGTTGGTTTAGGCGGTGGCTTGTCGTGAGTCGGTGTAAGGAGTCCTCGGGCCACGAGTTGGGTACGCAAAGCCTGAAGCTTGTCGAGCCGTTGGTTGGTCAATAGCATTTGTCCAAGTGCGTTATAACGGTTTGAACGACGCCACGGTTTTTTCACGGCAGTAATATGACGAGACTCCGTGATCGAGGAACAGAGGCCGTATGGAGCTCCGAAACGCTGGATGGAGTATCGGTAATGGGTGAGAGCATGCTGGCGAGGGAGGGAGAAGTTGGTACGGACACCCTCTGTCCGAAATATCTCCCGATGTTCCTGGAAGTCGCGCAATCGTGTATCAAGGTCAGCAAGGGTAGTCTCGTTAAAGCGGGTACGCCGTGCCAGATAGCAGAAGTCAAGGAATGAAGAGAACGTGTTGAGAACTTCAAGTGGAACATAGTCCAATAGTACAGGGAGGTAAACCTAAGCGTAGAGTGGGTGAATTCATTGTTGACGAGCGGCGTCACGAGCCATCACAAATGTGTCTCACCTTCATCAAGGCCTTGGAGTCGTCTCCAGTCCATTGCTTGAACCGGCGCCCTTGCGGAAAGTGTCGTAGCCCAGGAAACGGAGGAACAGCCGCAATACTGATGTACAAAACCTCGAACTGAGTTCCAAGACAAACCAACTGAACATTTGGAACCTACCGCTGATCAATGATGTCCATAATCGCCTCACCGCGAGCTTTCCCATGCTCTTGAACTAGATATTGTAGCACCCACTCGACAAGGTGATCCTTGAATGTACCCTTGATCACTTGATGCAGTAAGTCAGGCGAGAGGATTTCGTGGATGTCCGCAAGGGGGAAGTCATTGGTAAATGGCTAAATGGATTATTCGTCAGTGAACGCAGCGCGACGAAGTGATTTTGGAACTTACAACAACAGTGCTATCAATTCCAAACATGTCACGTAGGAATTCGGGGTCATCTGCATACAAGTGGACCAGCCCATCCGTATACTCGCGGGTTCGCGGAACTGCATCTTCTCGATTATCGAGGTCTTGTGGCAAGGCGGTGCATCTACAGAGAAAGGTTATAAGGCACGAAACGCCGAACGGGAAGCAAGGGAGAACATACTTGGGACACCAGCCTTGAACAATCCCAGCTTGGAGAACTTGCTCAGGATAGTCGGAAATGACTGGCCCAATACCGAAGATCACGCGTCGAAAGTGTCCATCGGGGCAGCGCATCAGGAAAACCTGTTTTGAGTAGGAGCATAAAAAATCTACAACGTAAAAAGTGTTGGTCATTCAAAGTACTGAAAGTTGGAAAGTGTTCTTTCAATGCTTTTGTAGATGACTTTAATTTTACAGCCAGCTTTATGATGCTTTTATAGCTTCCACAAAAGTTTGATCAGGTGTGTTCTTGCTTTCACAGCTTTCGGTGGCTTTTTCAGATCCTGTGAAAAGTCGCAGCTGCTCCCACAGCTTTTCATGGCTTTTGCAGGGTCTGTGGGAAATTGCTGACTGCTGTGACAGCTTTTTGTGACTTTCACACGGTTTCGCAAAATCGG